>BDSI01000176.1:0-207904 GCA_003117195.1 Eudorina sp. 2006-703-Eu-15 | reverse complement strand
GTGTCTCCGTGTGTCTCCGTGTGTCTCCGTGTGTCTCCGTGTGTCTCCGTGTGTCCTCTCCGTGTGTCTCCGTGTGTCTCCGTGTCTCCGTGTGTCTCCGTGTGGTCTCCGTGTGTCTCCGTGTGTCTCCGTGTGTCTCCGTGTGTCTCCGTCCGTGTGTCTCCGTGTGTCTCCGTGTGTCTCCGTGTGTCTCCGTGTGTCTCCGTGTGTCTCCGTGTGTCTCCGTGTGTCTCCGTGTGTCTCCGTGTGTCTCCGTGTCTCGTGTGTCTCCGTGTGTCTCCGTGTGTCTCCGCTGTGTCTCCGTCTCCGTGTGTCTCCGTGTGCTCTCGTGTGTCTCCGTGTGTCTCCGTGTGTCTCCTCCGTGTGTCCGTGTGTCTGTGTCTCCGTGTGTCTCCGTGTGTCTCCGTGTGTCTCCGTGTGTCTCGTGTGTCTCCGTGTGTCTCCGTGTGTCTCCGTGTGTCTCCGTGTGTCTCCGTGTGTCTCGTGTGTCTCCGTGTGTCTCCGTTGTGTCTCCGTCTGTCTCCGTGTGTCTCCGTGTGTCTCCGCGTGTCTGTCTCCGTGTGTCTCCTGTGTCTCCGTGTGTCTCCGTGTGTCTCCGTGTGTCTCCGTGTGTCTCCGTGTCTCCTGTGTGTCTCCGTGTGTCTCCGTGTGTCTCCGTGTGTCTCCGTGTGTCTCCGTGTGTGTCTCCGTGTGTCTCCGTGTTGTGTGTCTTCCGTCTCGTGTGTCTCCGTGTGTCTCCGTGTGTCTCCGTGTGTCTCCGTGTGTCTCCGTGTGTCTCCGTGTGTGTCTCCGTGTGTCTCCGTGTGTCTCCGTGTGTCTCCGTGTGTCTCCGTGTGTCTCCCGTGTGTCTCCGTGTGTCTCCGTGTGTCTCCGTGTGTCTCCCGTGTGTCTCCTGTCTCCGTGTGTCTCCGTGTGTCTCCGTGTGTCTCCGTGTGTCTCCGTGTGTCTCCGTGTGTCCCGTTGTCTCCGTGTGTCTCCGTGTGTCTCCGTGTGTCTCCGTGTGTCTCCGTGTGTCTCCGTGTGTCTCCGTGTGTCTCCGTGTGTCTCCGTGTGTCTCGTGTGTGTGTCTCCGTGTGTCTCCGTGTGCGTGTTCTCCGTGTGTTCCGTGTGTGTGTCTCCGTGTGTCTCCGTGTGTCTCCGTGTGTCTCCGTGTGTCTCCGTGTGTCTCGTGTCTGTCTCCGTGTGTCTCCGTGTGTCTCGTGTGTCTCCGTGTGTCTCCGTGTGTCTCCGTGTGTCTCGTGTGTCTCCGTGTTCTCCGTGTGTCTCCCGCGTGTGTCTCCTCCGTGTGTCTCCGTGTGTCTCCGTGTGTCTCCGTGTGTCTCCGGTGTGTCTCCGTGTGTCTCGTGTGTCTCCGTGTGTCTCCGTGTGTCTCCGTGTGTCTCCGTGTGTCTCCGTGTGTCTCCGTGTGTCTCCGTGTGTCTCCGTGTGTCTGTGTGCTCCGTGTGTCTCCGTGTGTCTCCGTGTGTCTCCGTGTGTGTCTCCGTGTGTCTCCGTGTGTCTCCGTGTGTCTCCGTGTGTCTCCGTGTGTCTCCGTGTGTCTCCGTGTGTGTCTCCGTGTGTCTCGTGTGTCTCCGTGTGTCTCCCTGTCTCCGTGTGTCTCCGTGTGTCTCCGTGTGTCTCCGTGTGTCTCCGTGTGTGTGTCTCCGTGTGTCTCCGTGTGTCTCCGTGTGTCTCCGTGTCTCCGTGTGTCTCCGTGTGTCTCCGTGTGTCCGTGTCTCCGTGTGTCTCCGTGTGTCTCCGTGTGTCTCCGTGTGTCTCCGTGTGTGTCCCTGTGTCCGTGTGTCTCCGTGTGTCTCCGTGTGTCTCCGTTGTGTCTCCGTGTGTCTCCGTGTGTCTCCGTGTGTCTCCGTGTGTCTCCGTGTGTCTCGTGTGTCTCCGTGTGTCTCCGTGTGTCTCCGTGTGTCTCCGTGTCTGTCTCCGTGTGTCTCCGTGTGTCTCCGTGTGTGTCTCCGTGTGTCTCCGTGTGTCTCCGTGTGTCTCCGTGTCTCCGTGTGTCTCCGTGTGTCTCCGTGTGTCTCCGTGTGTCTCCGTGTGTCTCCGTGTGTCTCCGTGTGTCTCCGTGTGTCTCCGTGTGTCTCCGTGTGTCTCCGTGTGTCTCCGTGTGTTGTGTCTCCGTGTGTCTCCGTGTGTCTCCGTGTGTCTCCGTGTGTCTCCGTGTGTCTCCGTGTGTCTCCGTGTGTCTCCGTGTGTCTCCGTGTGTCTCCGTGTGTCTCCGTGTGTCTCCGTGTGTCTCCGTGTGTCTCCGTGTCTCCGTGTGTCTCCGTGTGTTCCGTGTGTGTGTCTCCGTGTGTCTCCGTGTGTCTGTGGTCCTCCGTGTGTCTCCGTGTGTCTCCGTTGTGTCTCGTGTGTCTCCGTGTGTCTCCGTGTTTCTCCGTGTGTCTCGTGTGTCCGTGTGTCTCCGTGGTCTCCGTGTGTCTCGTGTGTGTCTCCGTGTGTCTCCGTGTGTCTCCCGTGTGTCTCCGGTGTGTCTCCGTGTGTCTCCGTGTGTCTCCGTGTGTCTCCGTGTGTCTCCGTTGTCTCCGTGTGTCTCCGTGTCTCCGTGTGTCGTGTGTCTCCGTGTGTCTGTCTCCGTGTGTCTCCGTGTGTTGTGTTCCGTGTGTCTCCGTGTGTCTCCGTGTGTCTCCGTGTGTCTCCGTGTGTCTCCGTGTGTCTCCGTGTGTCTCCGTGTGTGTCTCCGTGTGTCTCCGTGTGTCTCCGTGTGTCTCCGTGTGTCTCTCCGTGTGTCTCCGTGTGTGTCTCCGTGTCTCGTGTCTCCGTGTGTCTCCGTGTGTCTGTCTCCGTGTGTCTCCGTGTGTCTCCGTGTGTCTCCGTGTGTCTCCGTGTGTCTCCGTGTGTCTCCGTGTGTCTCCGTGTGTCTCCGTGTGTCTCCGTGTGTCTCCGTGTGTCTCCGTGTGTCTCCCTTGTGTCTCCGTGTGTCTCCGTCCGTGTGTCTCCGTGTGTCTCCGTGTGTCTCCGTGTGTCTCCGTGTGTCTCCGTGTGTCTCCGTGTGGCTCCGTGTGTCTCCGTGCTGTCTCCGTGTGTCTCCGTGTGTCTCCGTGTGTCTCCGTGTGTCTCCGTGTGTCTCCGTGTGTCTCCGTTGTGTCTCCGTGTGTCTCCGTGTGTCTCCGTGTGTCTCGTGTGTCTCCGTGTGTCTCCGTGTGTCTCCGTGTGTCTCCGTGTGTCTCCGTGTGTCTCCGTGTGTCTCCGTGTGTCTCCGTGTGTCTCCGTGTGTCTCGCTGGTCTCGTGTGTCTCCGTGTGTCTCCGTGTGTCTCGTGTGTCTCGTGTGTCTCGTGTGTCTCCGTGTGTTCCGTGTGTCTCCGTGTGTCTCCGTGTGTCTCCGTGTGTCTCCGTGTGTCTCCGTGTGTCTCCGTGTGTCTCCGTGTGTCTCCGTGTGTCTCCGTGTGTCTCTTGTTTGTGTCTCCGTGTGTCTCCGGTGTCTCCGTGTGTCCCTGTCTCCGTGTGTCTCCGTGTGTCTCCGTGTGTTGTGTGTCTCCGTGTGTCTCCGTGTGTCTCCGTGTGTCTCCGTGTGTCTCCGTGGTCTCCGTGTGTCTCCGTGTGTCTCCGTGTGTCTCCGTGTGTCTCCGTGTGTCTCCGTGTGTCTCGTGTGTCTCCGTGTGTCTCCGTGTGTCTCCGTGTTGTCTCCGTGTGTCTCCGTGTGTCTCCGTGTGTCTCCGTGTGTCTCCGTGTGTCTCCGTGTTTTGTTCTCCGTGTGTCTCCGTGTGTCTCCGTGTGTCTCCGTGTTGTCTCCGTGTGTCTCCGTGTGTCTCCGTGTGTCTCCGTGTGTCTCCGTGTGTCTCCGTGTGTCTCCGTGTGTCTCCGTGTGTCTCCGTGTGTCTCCGTGTGTGTCTCCGTGTGTCTCCGTGTGTCTCCGTGTGTCTCCGTGTGTCTCCGTGTGTCTCCGTGTGTCTCCGTGTGTCTCCGTGTGTCTCCGTGTGTCTCCGTGTGTCTCCGTGTGTCTCCGTGTGTCTCCGTGTGTCTCCGTGTGTTGTGTCTCCGTGTGTCTCCGTGTGTCTCCGTGTGTTCTCCGTGTGTCTCCGTTGTGTCTCCGTGTGTCTCCGTGTGTCTCGTGTGTCTCCGTGTGTCTCCGTGTGTCTCCGTGTGTCTCCGTGTGTCTCCGTGTGTCTCCGTGTGTCTCCGTGTGTCTCCGTGTGTCTCCGTGTGTCTCCGTGTGTCTCCGTGTCTCTCCGTGTGTCTCCGTGTCTCTCCGTGTCTCTCCGTGTCTCTCCGTGTCTCCGTGTCTCCGTGTCTCCGTGTGTCCGTGTGTCCGTGTGTCCGTGTGTCCGGTAACGGCAAAACGTTCATTATCCGCTAAACTAATTCGCTATGTTTGTCATATTAATTGTCCTCTATTGCAAGGTAACTTTGGTTTGGCTGAAAAAAATTCTTTGCGCACAAACGGTCAAAGTAAAGCTCCGCGGTCCCCATGGACCCGAGTCAACATCCAACCAACGCCTCTCGCGCTCATATTTGTTGCAACGGGTGCCGCGTGATGAATACTTGAATTAGGAATGGGCGGCGCGTGCTAAATTGAACTTCGATAGTGTTCTGATGTTTGAACATCAAGATACCACCAACACCAAGATTTGCCTTTCTGTCTTGCCAGATGAATACAATTCAACAATATGTATTGAATCAAAGTTTCAAGATGCAAAGGGATAGCGTACCGAGTGCCAACGAGTTCTCCAGTTCCGATGGCCCAAAGTCCGGGTCTCACCGCGGCTTTTTCGCACCCTGTTTTTGCCTTACATTTGCTATGTAACTATTGATAGCAAACTTTAGAGGTTCACGTCTGCTGCGGGCGTGCAACTGAAGGGTTGCATGCCTGCAGACGGACCAAACAACTACAGTTTCACGGCAAAACAAGGATGTTTCAAGCTTGATTTGTGATCATCTGCTTGACAGACGGATGTGGTAGTGCAGAGGCGACTATCGTTACCATAGTGCCGATACGGTGACCGCCGTCGCCGGCGGCGCGTACTGCAGGATGGTTTCGGGGCTGCCGACGTGTTTGGGCTTGGTGAATCTATGCACGCCAATCCACCTTCAACATCAACGACACCCCCAATGGTAACCTTTCACTCTCTCACACTGTTGCGCGGTAATAGAGTTTTCGTTCTAAAGCAAGCGGCCTGTACGGATTGTAGGGGGCCCCGCCCTTTTTCCGGCTTCAAGGAAGCCGACCCCCTACTTGTCAGATATAGGTTAGGCAAACGAGCACAATTTCATGGTTTACACGGCTGTGGGGTGGGGGCGTTCTGTGTAGCCCTGTGTGGGGTTTACACGGCAGTGGGGTGGGGCCGTTCTGAGCTGGAACTTATACGTCCGCTGAATGAGGTTTGACTGCAGCTTGCCAGCGTGTACGTCTTCACTGCCACTATATCTGAACTGGTGGCTTGTAGATAATAGCGAAATGGCTGCTGAGAAGGGCTGAGAGCGGTGAGGTCTGATGATGCTTTGCCGTTGTGAGTACATCACCAGACATCACGACTACCGTATTGCTACTTTGTTTCCGCGATACAAATATTCGTAGGGCCGTCACGAATTGTATCACGTAATATTTCCAGCGTCGCCAGAGGGCGCGGGTGTCACGAAAATTTTTAGCTCCGGAACCATGTCCGCAAAATTCACATTCTGGAGCTTTTTCGTTGTTTGGCCTGTTAATTATGTTACTTAATATTACAATGAAGCAAGAAGATGGATCCGCCGTAAGCGAAACGTCGGCAGGGCAACCTTTTTGATGAGTTTGGTCTTTGCAAACTGCCTCCGGGCTCAATTCTCGAAGAACGACCTTTTTTTACTGGGAAAGGGGTAGGGAAAGGGTAGGGAAAGGGAAAAGGGGTAGGGGAAGGGAAAAGGAAAGGGAGAGAGAGTTTTGAGTATTGTATGCAAATAGAGGGGGGGTTCGGGGGGCGCAGCCCCCGCAAAAAAATCCTTTAAGGGTTTTCTGCTACGATTATTCGTGCCAACCATCGTGCATGTCACCGAATGCTGCGGGCCCACCGAAAGGTGTTGAGCGAGGGCGAGAGCGAGGGCGAGCGGGGGCCCCCGACAGACTTGCCCCTCTGTTTCCAGCAAGGATTTCCCGTTGCCAAAGCCGCTATTGGTCCTGTCTTATTACGGCCATGGCATTGGCACAGCCAGTCGTGCTATCTCGCGTGCCGTATCTTCGAGTTCGTGGCCTGTCCCGAATTAATGTTCAATATCTGCAAATTATTGCCGAGTCCGTCGCGAATATCTCAAATCACGTAAAAATTTCAAAGCCACTTTTCCTGCCATCACGAACTTTTCAATCGCGGAAACAAAGTAGCAATACGGTATCCAGTTGTGAACCTGGGCCGCCATACCAACTCCTTATATCGCGGAGAGACGTTTCAACTGCCGCACATTGTTCAGTTACAGTTTGTGTATCAAACGTCGCCGACTCAAGTCAACGAAGCCAACGGATCACTTCTAATTGCATCCACCGGGCCACGTAAACCTGGACTGAAACGTTACTGTATGTCTACTATCTAAGGTTACGGGTGCCCACTGCCCAGTCATTGACTACCATACCTATCAGGAAAAGAAAAGGACACGAACACGTTGAATATGTCGGCTGCCTATAATTCCACTGGCTTAGCAGTAATGATGCGTCACATCCTGGCCCGGTATGCACGGGGGTTCAGTCACCGCCTTTACCCTTCCCCCCCACCAGTGACACAGCGTTCCCAGAGCACGTGAAGAAGGTAATGACATCATGTGTAGAGTCCAAACAAGTAGGGGGTCGGCTTCCTTGAAGCCGGAACAAGTAGGGGTCGGCTTCCTCGAAGTAAGCCGGAAAAGGGCGGGGCCGCCTATAATCCGTACAGGCCGCTTGCTTTAGAAGGAAAACTCTATTACCGCGCAACAGTGTGAGAGAGTGATAGGTTGCCATTGGGGGTGTCGTTGATGTTGAAGGGGGATCGGCGTGCATAGATTCACCAAGCCCAAACACGTCGGCAGCCCCGAAACCATCCTGCAGTACGCGCCGCCGGCGACGGCGGTCACCGTATCGGCACTATGGTAACGATAGTCGCCTCTGCACTACCACATCCGTCTGTCAAGCAGATGATCACAAAGCAAGCTTGAAGCATCCTTGTTTTGCGGTGAAACTGTAGTTGTTTGGTCCGTCGGCAGGCATGCAACCCTTCAGTTGCACGCCCGCAGCAGACGTGAACCTCTAAAGTTTGCTATCAATAGTTACATAGCAAATGTAAGGCAAAAACAGGGTGCGAAAAAGCCGCGGTGAGACCCGGAGTTTGGGCCATCGGAACTGGAGAACTCGTTGGCACTCGGTACGCTATCCCTTTGCATCTTGAAACTTTGATTCAATACATATTGTTGATTTGTATTCATCTGGCAAGACAGAAAGGCAAATCTTGATGTTGGTGGTATCTTAATGTTCAAACATCATAACACTATCGAAGTTCAATTTAGCACGCGCCGCCCATTCCTAATTCAAGTGTGCATCACGCGGCACCTGTTGCATCAAACATGAGCGCGAGAGGCGTTGGGTGGATGTTGACTCGGGTCCATGGAGACCGCGGCGCTTTACTTTGACCGTTTGTGCGCAAAGAATTTTTTTCAGCCAAACCAAAGTTACCTTGCAATAGAGGACAAACATAGCGAATTAATATTAATTGACAAACATAGCGAATTAGTTTAGCGGATAATGAACGTTTTGCCGTTACCCACGCACGGCGCACGCACACACGGACAGGGGCAATCCTACGGGGCGGGGCCCCCCGAACGCGCTTCGCGCGCCCAAAAAGGGCGGGGTCCCCCTACAATCCGTACAGGCCGCTTGCTTTACAACGGAAACTCTGTTACCGCGCAAGAGTGAGAGAGTGAAAGGGTGCCATTGAGGGTGTAGATGATGTTGAAGGTGGATCGGCGTGCATAGATTGAGCAAGGTCAAGCAGGTAGGGTAGTCCCGAAACCTACGCGCCGCCAACGGCGGTCATCGCATCTGCATTATTATCGTAACGCTAGACGCCTTTGCACTACCACATCCGTCTGTCAAGCAGATATCAAAAAGCAAGCTTGAAGCATTTCTGTTTTGCCGTGAAACTGTAGTTGTTTGGTCCGTCGGCAAGCATGCAGCCCTTCAGCTGCACGCCCGCAGCAGACGTGAACCTCTAAAGTTTGCCATCAATAGTTACATAGCAATTACAAGGCAAAAACAGGGTGCGAAAAAGCCGCAGTGCGCCGCCCATTCCTAATCCAAGTTGCAACAAAGATGAGCGCGAGTGGACGTTGACCCGGGTCCATGGAGACCGCGGAGCTTTCCTTTGACCGTTTGTGCGCAAAGAATTTTTTTCAGCCAAACCAAGGATACCGTGCAATAGAGGACAATTAATACGACAAACATCATCGCGAATTAGTTGAGCGGATAATGAACGTTTTGCCGTTACGGATACACGGACACACGGACATGGGCAATCCTAGGGGGCGGGGCCCCCCGAACGCGCTACGCGCTGGGGCCCCGCCAAAAAAATACATGTTCAGAAACCCTCCGCCCCGTCAGCCTTGCGTAGCGAGCCCAGCTCGACTGGAGCGCTTGTCTGGACGATCGTGCTGTGGCTGTACTTGCTGGGGTCCACTCCGGTCTCCTTCTCCTTCTCGATCTGGGACTTAATCCAGAAGTACGTCAGCCTGCGCGGGCCAGTAGGAAAGCCATCATTTCCAATCCCCATAAATTGTGCGAAGGACCAAAACTAGGTAAAGAGTGTAAAGAGTTACCACGCGACACGTGACCGGTTCAACACTTACTTGAGCCCGTCCTTCAAGGCCACCGTTGGCTCCCAGCCCAACTTCTCAAGAATGAGCTTGTTGTCCGAGTTGCGACCACGGACGCCCTCGGGACCGGGAATGTGCTTGATGGGCAAGTTCTTCTCCTCGAACGACATGGCAATGTCCATCATCTCATTCATCGAGACCATCTCCGTGGAACCCAGGTTGAGCGGCTCGCGGAAATCCGACTTGGTGATGCGCAGAATGCCCTCGACACAGTCGTCGATAAAAGTGAAGCTGCGGGTCTGCTTGCCGTCACCCCACATCTCGATCTCACCGGTAGATGTAAGCACCTGCCGTGGTATTGGGTTGAAGTATCGTGTTACAGCCACCTTTGAGTGTCGTGCGAGTTCCACAGCCCATACTGGCTATACGAAACCCAACGGATTGAAGACATGCTGCATGCGCCTTCACAGGAGCCCAGCTCACCTTGCGACAAAAGGCGGCCGGCGCCTTCTCACGGCCCCCCTTCCAGGTGCCGTGTGGCCCGTAGATGTTGTGGAACCGGGCAAGGCGAACCTCAATGCCGAAGTCCTTCCCATAGTGCTTCCCAAGCTCCTCACTGACCAGCTTCTCGAGGCCATACGCATCTTGAGGCTGCACCAAGGTGAACAAGACAGCATTCAGACAACACAGCAAACACCATTCCTATTGCCTTCTCCATTAAGTGTAAAAAGTGGCGAAACCTTGCTCCTGATCAGATAGACACACACACATTCGCGCTGAGCAACACTTGCACTTTGAACATCCTAGCCCACCTGCGCAGGCCAGGCGTCCGACTCCTTGAGGCCGCCACCCTCGACAGTCGTGTCCAGCTGCTTGAACTCCGGGTAGATGCACGCGGACGATGCGTAGAAGAACCTACAGAAGGACGCACAATGTCAGAGCTCGTCCAGACTTGACCCACATCCCGCACGGCCATACCCGTGTATCATTCGATAGCAGCAGCATGCAAACCCACTGCGAAACATACCTCTTGACGCCGCACACGCGCGCAGCCTCCATCATGTTGAAGGACACCATGGTGTTGTTGTACAGGATGACTGAGTGGTTGGACTGGATAAAACCCATACCGCCCATGTCCGCCGCTAGATTGAACACATGCTCGCAGCCCTCGGTGACCTTCTTGCAGTTGTCGAACAACCGAAGATCGACCAGGTGAAACTCGTGGCAGAACTCCTCCTCCTGTCGCATGGACACATCAACAGGGGTTTTGAGACTAGCAAGAGACATAACCCGAGCCCCCCAACGCTTGCATTCAGAACGGAAAACATTCAGAGTCGCCACTTTGTAGGCGTACTGGCACCCGCACCAACATCCATGCGTAAGCGACAGGGCCGTTTCCGAGGCAAAGCAAGGAAACGCATTCACCCATCAACTACAGTTAACAAAGACATATCCTGTTATCCTGGCAATACCGTCCTGCCTACTAAACGGTGTCAGGCACATCTCGAAAAGATCAGATCAGGTGATTGCGAAGACGTGCATGCGGGGCGTCCCTTCAGCGCTTTGTACTTACCGAGAAGTGCTCGTTGCGCTTCCAGTCCACAGCCACAATGTAGTGGCCCTCAGACTTAAGGCGCTTAGCCAAGTGACTGGCGATGAAGCCGCCAGCTCCAGTGATGCAGATCTTCAGCTTCTTCTCAGGCCAATATGGCTCGAATGGATACTTTGCAAGCTTTGAAACCGCGGCATACTGCTCGTGAACAGTGTCCGTTGCCATCTTATTGCTTCGGAAGGATGAAGTGAGCAGGAACACACGGCTTACGAGTAGGGTAATTATTTGCTGTTGCCTTAACTACTACTATAGACTGTAGCAAGTGGACGACAATATGCTGTTGCCTTAACTACTGTTGAAGGTCGTTGCAATTCGTTGTGTTGTGAACGACTGTCTCATCACGGTTGGCGCGGAATGGCGCCTAGTCTTCCCGCTTTTCTATAGCATGCACTTGGCAGGACGGGCATGCAGATACAGGAAACCAAGCACTTTCAGCGTCATTAGTGCTACATACATGCGGTTTAGATGTAAAACTCGGTTCTGTTGCGAATTTGCGATGTGGTTCTCTTATGCGGCAGATAGCAGCACTGAGAAGTATGCCGGAAGTCAATGCCTCAAACATCTCTAATAATACATTAAATTTATCTAGTTAGAGCCCACCTTTTCAGGTAGTGTGACTGAATGCGCTATTGCGTGTTTAGGGTAGAAAAAATGGTGAGCATCTGTCAACTACAACGGAACCTTTTTTAATTATTTTTGGTTTCTGGGAAAGTGATTGGTGTCCGCCTGCGAATGGTTCTCAGGAACGGGGTGGTTCCCTGGTAGTGTGGGCCCGGGGAGTGTTTCGGTGCACTTGGGGAGCCTGTCCGTTGCGCCATGGTGGCGCAAGTTCGTTTATGCAGTGTATGGTGAGGAGGCTTCGGCTGTGGCCGTTGCCTGTCACCGATGACCCTAGCGGGGTCCGCTGTAACATCCTTTTTAATCACCGTGACCGTGGCCCCTGACCAGGGACGGGCAACCGTGCAGAGTCTCCTCGGGCTGCCCGGTCGACTGGCAGCGGGCGAGGCGGTTTGCGCTGAGGTCGAAGGGCCTAGGGGGTTCGGCTGTGGGTGGAGGCCCGGATGCAGGCAGCGGGTTCAGGGTATCTCGCAGGACTACAACGAAGGTTCTGATGATGATTCAGCCGATGATGTGAATGATTCGGGGGTAGAGTCAGCGGGACCAGGCGGCGTCCATGGGCATTGGGCGGCGTCCAGGGTTGGTGTCAACAGGGCTTTGTCGTGGGTGCCCACGGGGTTCTTCCTTGGCAGGCGCCGATGGATCCTTGTCAGGAGTCCGCTGTTGCGGTGTCATATCCATCCATCCATCCATGCAATCACCCGTTCGTCCATCTGCACCCAGGCGGAGGACCCCTGTAGCGGGGAGGCGCGGCGCGACCGCATGGCTTGCCAGCCAGCAGCCACGCTCGACCCGTCGTGTTCGGGGATTACAGAGTCTCGCTCGCGGCGCACAGCCACGTCAGCATTGTACAGCCAGGAGTGGTAAAAGAGAGAGCGAGCGAGAGAGAGAGACTGCACTCCCGACGTCGTACGACAACTGTTCCCGAACGCAGCAGCCATGCAGGGTCCCAGCGCGTGTTGCCCGCGTCGCATCAGCGACCCACGGGTCAGCGACCCGCGAGAGGAGGGCCGGCCGCCGGTCTCTCTGGCGCTCCAGGAGCAACTCACCCACCCCCGCCCAGCAGTGCTTCACCGGTGCCTGGGTGAACCCGAACCCCACACCACCACCGTCACACGAACACATCACCCAAATTGCAGCCGCCGAGGTAAAACCTCAACTTAACACCCCAACTCGGCAGCAAAAGTCAAAGCCATGTAGATTGTAGGTATCTGCGAAGTCACTTTCTTTTCTCAGTTGTGCACCCCTTGTCGGCCTCCTTGATGGCCGCCTGGTGCTGCGGACGTCCTTGCCCCCCCCCCCGAACGTCACGTCACGTCCTGCCTGCTACCGCTGCTGCAGGCGGACCCGTTTACCCCCACTGCCCCGCCCGGACTCGGGGACCCCACAAAGGGGGGCGCACACACCTCAACAGCCCGGCGCCCCCTCATTCATTTCATCGATTTGCCGCACGTTATGTACAAGTGCCTGCCTGAGAGGAAGCGCGCCCTGCCTCTGGCCAGGACCGCTACACCGCTGCCCCAAGGCGTGCCCCTCTCAACAGCCAGGCCGGCGTCGATACCACAGTCGGCAGGCACACGCAGCGCCACTACCCGATGGTGTGCGGGTAGGCGCGCCCCCATCCGCCGCAGTGCCAAACAAAAAAGATCGAGACGCCGCGCCCATCAACGTTGCCTTGTGGCGCCGAGGACGCAATTGCACCTCTTGATCCTCACCATGCGCTCGCCGCCCAATCGTCGCGCCAAGCAGGTGGTCTTACTAACCAGTACTAACGAACCAATCGTCTGACCGCCAAAAGACTCACGATGTTACGGTCACACGATGATCACCAGACGACGACGAAACGCGGCCGCGCAAAGAATAATGTGCGTTTTCGCCGTTCAATGACCGCCAGGACAGTGCGGCTCGTCCAAGATCCAGATCCAGTACAAACACGAGGAGGAAGAATTGTACCATGCGCACCTGCGCAGAAACCTCAACCATCATCATTATCATCATCATCATCACCATCGTTAAAATTTCACCACAACAGAACAAATTTTCACCACCAGCGTTTTTGAAATGCTCAAATCACCACCACCGAGAAACGCCCCGTTCAAAGATTTCGCCAAAGGATGAAGTTCGTGCTCTCTGCCGTCGCAAAACACCAATTGTACCCTGTACCGAATACTGCCTTTTTGCTTCACCACGTTGATATTCGACGTCGTCTGCCCCGCTGCTTTTGCTGGTGCTGTTGCTCTCACTCTCCTCACTCGTGTTGTACCAAAATCTCTAACTCAACTACCCAACGCAGCCTTTCGACCCCAGCCCGCCAGCCAGTCCTGCGACCCAAGACCCGCAGCGGCACCTCCGACGCCCCTCGGCGTCCTCCAGTCCACGGGAAGGGATCGCTTCCACCGCAGCCAGTCTGAGACCACAGTCAGAGGCAGCGGCGAGCACGAATAACCCTAAAACCCCGCCACCACCCAACACCACCACCACCACTCGCACAGCCTGCGATGTGATGCCGCCAAGTGGTGATGACCCCAACAGCACGACACAAAACACAACACGCCACATGAAGGCGCAACGCAGTGGTCTCCCCTCGACCGACCCGATGCCCTCATGCGCAGGCCCCCCCCCGCCACACACACACACACACACCACCCGTTCTCCTCCCGCCACACATACCGACACCCCCGCCCCCCACGACACATGGAACGATTCGCTGTCAGTTCCCTCGTCCCTTTCCAAAGCGGGACGGGTCCAGGAGAGAGGTGCCGGACTGGCTGACAGCAAACATCGCCCCACCCACCACAACCACCACCACACGTCCCCCGCCGGCCGCAGCCCGCCACGGGACATAGCGACGCCTGGGAACTAGGCTCCACGGAAAACAGATAAATGGCGATGCGGGGCACAACCCCCTCCCCCCGGGCCGCTGACAATAGAGGTCAGGCCGTTGACAATGGAATCAGGCCGTTGACAGAAGTCAGCAAAGGCGGTGGGGCCCGTCGGCGGCCCCCTGCCCCCTCCCCTTTCGATCGGATCCGACGTGCGATACGCCGGGGCAGGAAACCACGGGGCACAAGGGGCCCGCCAGGCACCCCACCCCCGCGGGCCGCCCCGCCAGGCCCCCGCCTGGGCTGCCGCTTGGATGCACCACAGGCGACCAGGGCCCAGGCAGGGTCAGGGAGAACCCTAGAGAACGGAACCCCCCCGCATGGGGACGAGGGCGATGCAAACGACGCAGCCCGTCCCTCGCCACCCCCCTCCCACCCTTGCTCACCGCCCAACCTGCCCACCGAGCTCGCATCCCCACCCAGCCATCCCGCCACGCGAGCCGTCCCACCACCACCCTCCAGACGTTCTGCAACCACCGCCCCACCGCCCCCGTTTCCGACCGCCAAGGGCTGCTGGCACCAGGACGACACGTGTGTAATTAAGAGTCCTCCTCACAACGTCACAACCAACGTCCGAGCCGCAAACCTGCGCCACACCCACACCCACACACATACATCTTGCTGACTACTAATGTACCTTAACACATCTTTCCGTTCGGCCTGGGTAGCTGCCCTCAGGCCCGGCAAGATATGTAACGATACACACACGCACACACACAGCCACATACAAACAGTCAACACACACGCACTCACCCAGCGCCGCCCCCTCCGCCCAGGCGGCGGAAGAAAGTGCTGCGGACAGGTACGGCGCGCTGAAGAGGTACGGCACTCAACATCCCGCCGCGAGTGCACCGCAGCACGCACCGCACACACTTCATCGTGCAGTGCAGTGCGGACCACCCGGACTGGGGATGGGGGTCGGGTGTGTGTGGGGGGGTTGCGACGTGCGCGCCTACAGGCCGGCCACGCGGCATGCAAAGCTGCAGGGGGGCCCGCCCAAGCCGACCCATCGCTGCTCATTGACTCTTAACTCCGCCGCCCCACTGTTCAGCCCACTCCAACCCAACCCAAACCTTCAACTCAACCCAATCCACAGGCCCAACCCGCCGCAGAGGGCCCCAGGCGGGTCCCCGCCGCAGAGCCCTCATCCCCCGGGGGGTTCCCGCCCTGGCTAGCTAGCCGCGTCGGCCCCCCCACCACCCCGACACAGCTGCCCGCTCGAAGGTGAACCCCCCGCACCTCGACCCACGCACTACTGCACATAAAAGCGCATGCGCCGCCAGACCGCGTGCTTGCGACCATGTACGAACGTACGACGCGCACTCCTCGCGTCATAATCGCGCATACAGCCACACATCGTAAACAGCCGCGCGGCTTGCCCCAACCGCCCGGCCGGCCACCCGCCGCCAACGCCCCCCCCCTCCGGAAGAATACACTGCGCGCCGGTACTTCACGGCGGACGCGCGGGGGGGGAGGGAGGAGAGGCGGACCCTATCCGACCTCAGCGGCAGCAGCAGCAGCAGCAGGGGCTGTGGTTGGTGGATGCCCCCGCCCACAGACCGAATGCCACACACGCAGACCGACACACATACATACACACACGGGCGCGCGCGCGTGCGAGTGCGGCGAGCCCGACCCGGCGGCCCGCGTCCCGCACATCACCCGATGTGATGACGTGCGTCACACAGATTTCACGCATACGCATGTACTGTACGGCACGCGTCGAGGGTGATGTATGTCATTGTACGGCATTTTCACGTGCACACACATACACACCAAAACCCCAGCGAACACACCAAGAAACACACACATATACAAAAGTGCCCGGATGGATGATGCGGTGGTGAGGTGACGTGTCGCTGATGTTGCTGCCTTGATTTGCATCGTCGCCGCCGGCGCCGTCACCACAATACGAGATACCGTCGCGGTCGTTCTCACGATGGTGATGCTGTTGCTGCTGTTGTTGTTGCCGCTGCTGTCGAATGTCGTTGCTGCTGACATTGTTGTTGCTGTTGTTGTTGTTGTAAAAAATTGTAATGTCCTCCCCCCAACCTCTCGGAAAAGTAGAGATTTCGATACAATACACATGCGCGCGTTCTCCAGTGCCGCCGTCCCCAACAGAACGGGCGCCGCAATCTGCGCCCCTCCTCAGCGGCCACATGCCGACCCATCAAACGGCCACGATACTGATACACATTCCTCAAAAGGTATAGTGAACAAACAAACAAACAGACCGAGGTCGCTCCAAACGGCAGGAACACCCCACTCGGTCAGTCAGTCGGTCGACGCCGCCATCACCGCCACCACCACGTCGTCATTCTAGCGAATCGCCCTTCACAACGCCGCGCCCTTCATCACCGCCGCCAAAATACAACCCGTTGCAGCCGATTTTTGAGCAACACAAAAGAAAATTTCTCACATTTCGACGAAAAATGACCTCCGCCAGAAGAAAGTTGTACATCAGACGGCCTCGCCGCCTGCCCGGGCATCCTCGCCGGGCATCCTCGCCGACCGGATGCCGATCCATCAATCAGAGTACTCCGACTCACCATCCTCAGAACGTCGCGTGCCGCTTCTGCTGCCGCCGCTGCCGCCGCCGCTTCTGCTGCTGCCGCCGCCGCTGCTGCCGCCGCTGCCGCCGCTGCTGCCGCCGCTGCTGCCGCCGCTGCCGCCGCTGCTGCCGCCGCTGCTGCCGCCGCTGCCGCCGCTGCTGCCGCCGCTGCTGCCGCCGCTGCTACTGCTGCTGCCGCCGCTACTAGCCCTCCGATTTGAGCTCCTGGGGGAGGGGGGGGGAAGGGAGATGGGAAACGGACCACACGCGACGTGCCAGTGCGCCATGATGGACATGCACACACGCGCACATGACTCAAAATGCGGCGGGATGTGGCTGCATCCACGGATCGATCCATACGGGGTACACATCTTTTATGCAGCATTATAACGATCTGGTGCAGCATGATAATGATGATGATCATGATGGCAATGACAGTGACGTACGTTAATAATCGGGGGTTCCCGACAAGCCCAGGCGGCCAGGCGGCCGACATCCTCCTAGACGCCTGCCTCCCTTCCCTCCCCCAGGGCCTCTCCAAAACACCCCCATACGCCTGCCTCCCCTCCCTTCCCTCCCCCGGGGGCCCTCCAACCCTCCGGCAGGTTTGGCGCACCACAACACCTCACCGCTACAGACCGACGACCACTACTGCTGTTGGCTACAGACACACCAGACATACAGTCCGCAGCGCTCACCTGGGGGGGTCGGAAAGCCGAGTGCGACGAGGTGTGGAACGTTCCCACGCAGTCCTCCCCCCGGCCCAGGGCTGTCGCCCCCACACCAGCCGGGCAGGAACCTCCCCCGGGCCCGGAGGCCGCCGAGGCGGAGGCGGGGGTACCGCCGGTGAGTGCGGTCCTGGCCGCCGCCGAAGCCGCTGAAGCCCCGCGCGGGCTGCCACCGGGCCCCCCCGCGCCGCACGGACCGTCCCGTGGGTCGCTGTCCGCCGCGCCGCCACCCGAGCAGCTGCCGCCCGGCCCGCACGCCGCCGATGGCCCCTCCATCGCTGCTTCCGACGAGGCAGCGGCCGGTGCTGACGCGGCTGCTGGGATACCCACTGCAGCGGCCCCTGGGCGGAAGTGCTGCGCCTCCGGCTTGCAGATCCCCGGACTGCCGGGCGCCACCGACTGCCGGTGCTGCCGCGGCGGCACCGGCACCTCGTCCTCCGATGTGGCCGTATCCGTTGTGGCGGTGGGGCTCGAGGTGCCCGCCCCCCGGCCGCCAGCGCTCGTCGCCGCTTGCGCGTGCACAGCCGCCGGGACTGCCGTCGCCGCCGCCGCCGCGCTGGCGGCCGCTGCTGCCTGGGCTGCCGCTGCCATGTGCTGAGCCATGAGGAAGGGGTTCATGGCGGCTGCCATGGCGGCTGCCATGGGGAACATGGTCGGCATCACCATGGGCATGTGACCTGCTGCGGATAGACAGACAGACAGACAGACAGACAAGCGGACAGGGCAGCGAGGATGTGAATATGGGGGGATGGGTAACGGGCGCGAGCGCGCACAATGCCTATCGCATGCCCGACCTGTCCTCGCCGGGACACATCCGGCCGATGACATGTCCGATCGAGAACACATCCGGCCCGAGCAGGCTAAAAACGTAATTGTGAAATGCACCAATAATAAAACCCCGTGACACTGGCTATACGCAAGACAGGGTTCCGAAAATGCCGCCTTGCCGTTCCGGCTTCGGCGCCGCTCACCTTGCTGCTTTTGCATCGCACTTAGCGCGGCGGCGGCAAAAGCCGGCGGCGGACAGAGGAACGGAGCGAAGAACGGCCCCGGGAAGCCAACCATCATCGGCGGCATGAACGGAAACGGCATTGCCGGAAAAGCCGTCGACATGCCCGCGAAGGACGACGGCTGCGGACCACCGCTAGGCTGATGCTCCAGACACTGCTGATTCGCTGGAGCAATTTTGTCCGTTTCGACCAATTGAGCTTGCTTCGGCGTACCGACCTGTGTGTGTGTGGGGGGGGGGGCCGGACAGAGCGGGGACAATTAGCCAATGACGAAGTTTGAGCGCCGCGACAGGACTGGCTCAAGGCATCACATAGCCGACCGATAATTATCAAAGTACCCTTCTCCGAAACGAAAAAAGGCATCAGGACCGCTGCCATGTGACCTTCGGGTATCTGACCGAACCTAAAAAGTGCACCGAGGTTGACTGGCCCAAGCGTCACTTGCCCATCCCAGCACTATGCGTAGGAGCCGAGCGTCCTGATAATAACACAAATCCGTCAAAGCATGAAGATTTCGTCCGACGCCCAGAAGGGCAGCCAGACGGCAGGGACTCGTCCGCGCGCGCACCTGTACTTCAAGCGCAGTAAAGCGGCTTTTGCGCTTTGTTGCCCCGGCCACACGCATAAAATGTTTTTGCGCGTGACTGGCCACTTGCGTTGGGGTCCGGGAGGGCACAAAGGACTTGGCAATGGCCCGCCAATTCCCCTTGCCAAGCTTCCTCAGCCCCTGAAGAAACGCTAAGTGTTCCTCCTCCGTCCATGGCTGCCCTGCAACACGTATAATGAAAGGGTGCGTCTCCTGCGTTGCCAGGGCGGCGCAGCACCATCCACGTCAGAAAACCCTTGAAGCATAGTAGTGCTTGCCTTTCCGACTGGCATTGGCTCCATCACTTGAATTGTGCTGGTCATCCGAAGTCTCTACGTCTGGCTGCGGCGCGTCCTCGTGAGACATCGATAGCAATATGGAAGCAGCCGCGTATCGGTCCCAAGAAGCCAGGGAGGCTGCAGGTGGTGACATGGGAAAAAGAGCACCGCAATCCACTGACCCGTCGCCATACATCATTGTGAACGAGTGTTGGAGGACCTAAGACTATTTCACGGAGTACGGCGCGAATTTTTTACACGGCAGGCCCGAAAACCTTGGTGCCATCAAAGCTTTCGGTCAAGGCTCCCATGGAGCAAGTGCAAGCAGCTTTTCTGCTTCAACGTCTGCCTTTTGCAAGCGAGGCGCCCAGAGCCAACACAGCCTGTGCTTAATGCGCAAACATATAAAAAAATAGCCAAAATGCAGATAGTTTTGAAAGCCTAAACCTGTAGCTGCAGCGACAGGGCGTCGATGACGGAACGGAGCGCAAAGCGAGCGCGACTGCCCGCGTCAGGTAGTTGACCGGCCGATCAAAAGCAACCGCAAACTCGAATGAATCCCCGAATCCTATGCGAAACGTATCAGGAACCATGGACGCCGGCTCGGACGGGCCTGGTCAATCGCTCGTGCTGATGGTCCTGGACGTTGAGCAGGGCCCGTCCGGGACCTTCCACATCTGGGCTCGCACTCCCGAGGGACTCACCGCGTTGGTGCAGGTGGGGTTGGACCCTCGAACCGGTTCTTCTGTCGACTTCTTCGGGGCTGCGGACAGCACCGTCCAGCACCTGAACCGCACCGACCCGTGGGACACAACCGCCGCGGGACCAACACGCCCGCGGGACGCCCAAACCCTTCCCACTCTCACGCCACTCATAAAGCTGCCATAAGAAATAAGATAATCGGCATTTGTTGCACAACGCAAGGGGGCTCTCTCTCTCTCACCCACCCCTGAACGGCCCTCGTAATGGCGCCCTGTGGAGCGGCGCCGCCCGCGTACGACGACACGAGGGAAGCCGTACGGCAAACACGATGCCGTGAAGCACCTCGCGCACCTAGTTTCGGTTGGGTGCACGTGTTGCGCCGCACTGTCATCGTGTGCACGCGGCAAACACGGCCTTGCCGGGCCCCCAACAGCCTGTCCTGAGTACCACCCCTCATCTGCGAACACCGAAAGGGCCTCCGGGGGCGTGCGTGGGGGGAACCCGCCCTTCCTCCCGGCACCGCGCAGGTCCACGATTACAGTCCGTACGTGTATGTGGCGGCGCCGTCGCGCGCGGCTTCGGGCGGTGCCGTTGCGGAGCTGCCCCACGGGTCGGACGGCGCGGCGGGCGGCGTGGGCGGCGGCGGCTCGGGATGCGTCGTCCCGCCCTCCCCGCTGTCGGCGGCTGAGCTCGCCGCCCTTCAAGCCCATCTGAACAGCAGGTATTGCACAGTGTCGTACGGTAGTCGTACAGTATCGTACAGCACGACACGTCAGGGGCTGCGAATGATGAAGAACATTCCTAATCAGGGGTTCTAGGGGGACCGGCAATCAAGCTGCTCGCTCGCCGTACAGGCGCAGACGGAATGATTAGCACTGCGCGCCGTGTTGTTGTACGACCGTTATGTCATCCTTTTGCTCTCCCTATACATCCACATAACCACACGCACACGCACGCCCCAGCCATCAGCCCAGCTACCCCTCGCGCCAGCGCGCGATTGTATGGTCGTATCGGTCTGCCGTACAACCTGATTCGGGTGCTGCGTCCCCGACGCCCGCAGGCTGCCTTCGGAGCTGCGGATCTCGTCCATCTCCGCGCACGTCACGCGGCCGATCATGTACTACAGGCCTACGGCGCCCGCCGGCGCGCCGTACCTGCGGCTGACGCTGCGGCCGGGCGCCTCCTCCAAGCGGGCGGCCGCCGCCCTGGCCGCCCTCCTGACCGGCCGGGAGGGGGCCCTCCTGGAGCAACAGCTGGGGCTGGGCTTCCGCGACCGGGCCGTGTACGAGGGCGAGGTGCGGGGCGGGCGGGGGGGGGCGGGGGGGAGGCCGAGTGAGGACTGACCCCGGGGGGCCGTTGACGCAGTGCAATGTCAGCCATGCCCTGCCAGTGCTGACCCGACCTGACCCGACCTCGATACCGATGCCGACACCCCGTGTCATCCCCCCCAACCCCAGCCGCCCTTACCCGGGAAGCGCCCGTACACAGCTGCGCCTGGGCTGCGCATCGCCACCATCACCGTCCCCATCCCGCGTGTCATTCCAACCCCACAACCCCGCCCATAAACCGACAACACCTTCCCCAATCCCCCCCGGTGGGGGGCCCCCGACTGCAGGTCAAGCTCCTCACTAGGTTCCTGTGCGATTCGGGCTTGTCGGGGGGCGCCTGGGTCTTCCTGCCGCCTCCGCCACCGCCACCGCCCCCGGGGCCGCAGCCCCCGGGCTGTCCGGCCTCCTCGCCAGCAGCCCCAGCAGCCCCCGCAGCGCCGGCGACTGCGGGCGGCTCCGGCAGCCACCCCTCCGGCCCCCTCCGAGGGCTCCACTTCACCGCCGTGCCCCCGGCGGCGCGCGTCTCCGCCTGCGACATTGAGGTGGGGGCCTTATGCGGCCGCGTACGGGCATTCGCAACTGTAACGCACGCGCTGCCCGCCGCCGCGGGGGTGGGCGGCTGCTTCTGCTGCTGCTTCCCTCCTCCGCTCCGTCGCCGTAACTGCCGCCGTACATCGGTTCGCATCCGTACGGCACCCGGGACACCGATTGCGACATGTCGGATCAGCCCCTCGGACGGACGGACGGGCCTAAAGCCCTGACCGGCACCTCGGCCCCTCCTCATGCCCTCTCCTCCCTCCCCCCCCCACCCCCTACACCCCACCCCCTACACCCCCCCCTCCAACCCCACCCACCCCCAGGTGGAGGCCCCCTGGCGGGCCCTGCAGTCCCTCACCCCGGACGCCACGCAGCTGGCGGACCCCGACTGGTGCCCCCCGGTGGGTGGGGGTGGGAGATTGCTCCACCCCAGGAGTGTGTGTGAGTTGAGGCGGTTAGTGAGGGAGGGGTTGGGACGATGGGCGGGAGGAGGTGGCGCACTGAGGACTGCCGTACAGGGGGAGCGCAGGTGGCTGCCCCCGGTGTTAGGGAGGGCTGGGGAAGGGAGTGTACGGCAGGTGAGCACGCGGGGGGGTGGCGGCACCCTTTTCTGAGGAGGAGGGATGCCGGCGGGCGGTGCTGCGGATTGTGATTTTTTTGGGTCTCGACCTGGACTGCAGATTGTACGGCGCGCACTTGAATCTACAAGCGGGAGCAGCAGCAGTCATGGTTCCGTCGCAGCCGGTACGGCAGCTACGCCGGGTCATGCCGGGAGACACGGTGGCGTTGGTGCTGGCGGCGGCGCGGCGGCAGCGGATGCGCCGCCGCCGCCGCCGCCGCTGGACCCCCACCTGGCGGCTGCCGTACTCGCGGCCCGGGACGGCGCCATCGCGCCACTGACCGTGCTGACGGTGGACGTGTTTGCCGTACCCCGGGACGGCGCCAATCGGACGGCGGTGACGGCCAAGGACGACCCTGTGATCTGCATCGGTTGCGATGTACGACAGTACGGCACGATGTCGTCCAAGGCATCGGGTGCCGCTGCGCCACATGGAGGCGGCGTTGCCGTACGATCAGATGGAGCTGCGGCCGGGGAGGGTCCCCGCCGTGTCGTGTTTCTTGTGGCAGGTACGGGGGGTGGGGTGGGGGGGGGGCCGCCGCCGTCCGAGGGGCGGGGGGGAGGGCGGAGGCCGAGAGGGTATGTCCCACGCAACGACGCAAGGGTATGTAACTGTGTATCACACCTCCACCACCCACCCGCCCGGACGGACAGACGGACGGACGGACGGACGGACGCTGCTTTGTCACCCCAAGTAGTAATCAACACCCCCCCAGTCGATCGCTTCTTCAAAAGCAGTACGGGGCGTACGTACGGGCAGTGGTACATCGCCACGGGGGGACAAGCGGACAGCAACCGCCCAGGAGTACGGCAGTCACCGCGGGCTGTCCAGGTGTCCGCTCCCATGCGCAGTCTATACCAGGTGTCCGCACCCGCCGCCCTGACGCCCCCAACCCGTACACCCACCCCCCTCCACCGCGGCCGCCTCCCCCTTACCCCGCCCCCGCTCCCCCTTCCTTTCGCCCTGCGGCGGCCCAGCGGCCCAGCTGACCCACGGGTCGGCCCTGCCGTCCACCGCGCTCCAGGGAGCGGATCTGCGGTGCTTCGACAGCGAGAGGGCGATGCTGCTGGTGGGTGGATGGATGGGGGGGTGGGGGTGCGCTCAGCCGCTAACCGCCACGTGGGCCCCGTGGCCGGTTGACAGGGGCGGCCCGGAGGGTTCGGTTTGTACGGCATGTGTTATTTTGGGGGGGAGGGGGAGGAGGGCGGTGGTGGTGGGTTGGTGGGGGGGGGGGGATGTTGGGGCTTTCCAGGCCCCACAGCCCACACCGCCCATTGTGGCAGCCAGCGCGGGTATGTTTGCCCGCCTGCCAGTCCTCCGCAGTCCACACCCGCCCTCTGGCCAGCTCTCCACCCCGACATTGACAACCCCCCCTCCACCGACCCCCGGGTCGCCCGCAGGCTTGGAAGGAGTGGGTGCTGCACTCCGTGGACCCGGATATCGTCGCCACGTACCAGGTGGGGTGGGGTGGGGTGGAAGGGGGATGGGGTTTGATGCAGAGGAGGGGGAAGGGGGCGTTGGTTGTGGCAGGTGGTTGGTGGCAGGGGGCGTCATTCGCTCGTCCCACGGATGGTTTGTACGAGTATGCGGGCGGGCAGACACGACACGGGGTCGGCGCTGTGGGGTGTTGCCGTACTGCCGTACTACTGCCGGCAGGTCCGAGACACGCTGGGAGCGCTCCGAGACCGCTTCGAGCGACTGCGACTGGAGGGCGGCGGCCTGCTGCTATCCCGCCTGGCGCCACTGTACGGCAGCGGCGCCGGCGCTGGCGGCGGCGCGGCGGCGCCGATGACGGTTAAGAGCGTCGTCATGTACAGCGTCGCGTGGGTGAAGCGGCAGGGCAGGATGTCGTCCACCAGCAACCAGGTACGAGGTACCGTACCGTATGTACGTTTGAGTACGGCAAGAGTACGGATGCCCTGCCGCGAAAGTGGCGCTCTGGTCCTGTTTCCTACCTCTGACACAGCAATACGCGTTCCGGGTTACCGTGTTGAGTTGTACGACTACGCGATGTAGGCACGGCATCGTATCTGCTGCCGTACACACGGCCATTCACCGGCCCCCCTCCTGCGGTCACGAACACACGTACACACACACATACATACCGCAGGAGACCTTCCAGGCCGAGATTCGCGGGCGGGTGGTGGTGGACGTGCTCCGGCAGGTGCGTGTGTTTGGGTGTGTGTGTGAATCGTTACATATCTGCCGGGCCGACACTGGCCGGGGGCGCTAACCCGCCCCATACGGGAGACCGCCGAAGCACTTTCCCCCGGATACGGGGGAAAGGGGCGTAAGGGGCCTCTGTCCCCTCGCTCTCAACCAAGGGCGCGTGCCCGATCCCCGAGGATCGGTGACAGCTGTGCCCCCTCAAGGGAGTGGGCGAAGGCCCATCCCGGGCGGTCTGCGCCTCGCAGTCCGCTGTCCGCTGGTTTTGCCGGAGGGTGGTGGGGCGGGGGCAGGGGAGCTAGAAACCCGAACAATGAGACTGTCAGCGGATGAAGGAAACCCCCCCCCCCAACAAGGGACGCGCAACACCGGCAGCACCGCAAGCGCACCGAAGAACCCCGCGGGGGGCCCCCGGGGGGGTTACCCACCCACCTGGGGAACCCACCCAAGTCCGGGGGAAGCAGCCGATGCCCCGGGATCAAGTCCGCGCAGGGGACGTCGTACTGCCGGTGCGGGCTGGTTTCGGGGCGCGCGGCGCATCCTGGCGGGGGAAGATATCCGCGGCGGAAGCACCCCCGACGACGCTGTCGTGCTCGTCCTCGTGCTGCCGTACAGGTTCTGACGTCGCAGTCCCTGGCGACGTTCAGTCTGGTGGACTGCTGTCAGGTGGGGGGGTGGGGTGCAGCTGTGCGACCCGCGGCCCTGTCGGCTGCGGTGGTGGGGACTCTGGTGAATAGCTCGTTAGCTCCCCTACCCCAGGTGGTGGTGAGTTCCCACCTGGAGTAGGGGGCAACAAAAGAGGGTGCCTGCCCTGCCGTACCTGCCTGCCGTACCTGCCCTAATAGCACCCAGCACAAAACGGGGGACCCGCATGTCCCGACCCTCCTCCGCCTCCGCCTCCGGAGAACCGCCCTCGCGTTGCCGCACCTGATAGACGTCTTCTGAAAGTTAACCTCTCCCGCCCCCTCCCGCACTAAACCCCCCCCCCCCCCCCTCCCGCACGCATCTCAACCCCCCTCAACGCCCAATTTCCTATACCCTCTCAACGCCCACCCTCCCCCTCCCCCCCTCCAACCCGCAGTCCCTCCTCAAGGAGACCTTAGAGGTGCTGGGGCCGCACCAGTTGGCCAGACTCTGGGCTCAGGCCAGGGGCTGCCCGCCACCGGCGCCGTACCAAGTGTCGCCGGCGGCGGCGGCGGCGGCGGCGGCGCCGTCAGATCCCGCGTCCTGGCAGCACGCGGCCGCCGCAGCGGCGCGCATCACGTCGTACATCGTACGGCGCGTGGACGTGATCGTACGGCTCATGTCACGGCTGGCGACGCTGCCGGAGGCTTTGGAGATGGCGCGCGTGACGGGGCTGACGTTGCCGCAGGTACGGCAGGGCCGTTCCGGCATTCATTCCGGCGTACGGCAGGCGAAGATGTTTCACAGCGCTGCGACCCCTTGTCTCCGCCTCAAGATGCCTGGACTGATTTCCGCTCCGGGGTGGGGGGGTGGGGGGTGGGCTGTTCCTATGCGGGTTTGCTGCTGCTGCCTTCCAAGGTCCGACCCGCCCTGGCTTCCCCCTCCCCCTCCCCCTCCCCCCCGCACCAGGTGATGTACAACGCCCAGATGATTCGGACTTGGAGTCTGCTGCACCGCAACGCGCATCGCCAAAAGTGGGTCGTTGCCTTCAGATCCTTGGATCCTGGATTCTGGATCCTGGGAGGCGGTGGGGCCTCGGCGCGGGCTGCTCTCTCCCCGGATCCTGGCGCCCCCCCGCCCCGTCGCTCCCCCGCCTCGCCCCCTCCCTCCCCTCCCTGCAGTGCGCGGTGCGGCGCGGGGCGGGGATCCCTTTGTGCAGCTGGGGCTGGGGCTGGGGCTGGGGCTGGGGCTGGGGCTTTGTTCCCCGACAGACAGACAGACAGACTATCCAACCCGCGCCCCAACCACAGGACTGGCGTTCCGCCCCCTCCCCTGGCCCCTCCCCAGGCCCCTTCCCAGGCCCCTCCCCAGGCCCCTCTTTTTGTCAATAATAACAGGGAAACCGCAAAAGGGCAACAACCCCTCCCACCCATGTGCCTGGGGGGCAGTTTCCATTTCAACCCCTCCCTGCCTCGCTTCCTCCTCCGCCTAACCCTGCCCTCTCCACACCCACCGCCCCCGTATGTCTACCAATTTCCTATATGCCCCCCCCTGCCCTCCCCTCAGCTACATCATCGGCGGGCGGCAAGACGCCGGCAACTTGATCGAGAGCCCCTTCCTGCTGCATCCCATCGAGAACCGTACGGCAGGTCAGTGCGGCCGGGACAGTACGGCGACGGCAGCTTGGGGCGCACGATGTACGGAATCTTCCTCGACACGGCGTACGGAAACGTTTAGAATTGCAACCCGCCCGCCCGCCCGAAACGTTCTGTGTGGTTCAGCTTCTCTCGGACTCGGTTTGGCGTTGGGCCGGAGATAGCACCGCGTCAGTGTTACCCGTGTTGCACGCGCAAAGCGGTGCGGGCCCCGCACGCGCTCTTGCATCCCGGCGGGGTTGGCGCTGCGCACCCATATGCTGCGGCGGTGAATCAGGTGCAGAACGCAATAACCATAATTGACTTTGTTTATCCAAATGTTTGCGGCATATGTAGTGCGACCTCAGCACGCCGTGTAATGTTGCCGTACAGGGTTGTACCGCAGCCCTGTCGCGACGCTCGACTTCGCCTCGCTGTACCCCTCCCTGTACCGCGCGTACAACCTCTGCTATACGACACTCGTACATCCTGATGACGTGGAGACGGTCGGGCGCGACCGGCTGATCTTCACCCCCACTGGACACGCCTTCGTCAAACCGGAGGTATGGCCGTACATCCGTACATGTCTGCCGTACATCCGTACGCACGTCGGCAAGTGGAGGAATGCGCTGCCGATCCCGGCTTGCCGTTCCCCCGGGGGCCGCACCGCATTGTCCCAAAACCGTGCCTCACCTCCACTCCCGGACCTCGTGTAACGTCCAAGGCCCGAAACCGCATCCCGGCCCCGACGCCCTCGCCCATCCCGTACCTTCGTGAGGGCAGTCCGCCTGCCTGCTCTAGTGGTGGACAGCACAACAGACCGCCGTTGAATCAATCGCGGCGACCCGGGCCTCCGAGATCCGCCCACCTTCTCGGGCCTCCGCCGCACACCCGCCCGCCCGAGTCCGACGGGTTGGCGAATTCCCGTACATTCCGTGACGTTTGCCGTACAGGTACGGCACGGAATCCTGCCCGGCATTCTCGCGGCGCTGATGTCCGCCCGCACAGCCACGCGAGCCCAGCTCAAGGCCGTACAGTCCGACGCCGCCGCGGCTGCCGTACTCGACTCCCGGCAGAAGGCGCTCAAGGTGACTGCCAACGCGCTGTACGGCTTCACGGGTGAGCGGGGTGAGAGGAGTTAGGGGGGTGAGGGCTGAGGGTTGAGGGCTGAGGGGTGGCGCTCCTCAACCCCGCCCGCCGGGCTCTCGCCCGACACGATCGCCCCCACGATCCCGTCCCGCCCGACACCCCTCCTGAGCCCGCCACCCGCCACCACCCGCACCCGCACTCTCACCCTCCTAAGTGAATTGCAGGCTAACCCTTATTTGCTCTTATGACCGCCACCTCAGCCCCTAGCCCCACCCCGCCCTAATTGCATATGCCTCTCCCTCTGCCTGCACTCCCCGCCCAACCCCACCCCCCCCCCTCACTCCCCGACTCCCTTCAGGTGCCGCCGCGTCCCCCCTCCAGTGCCTACCCCTGGCTGACAGCTGCCTGGCCCTCGGGGCGGGGGCCTGCAGGGCCGCCATAGCCGCCATCACCGCCGCACTCGCCCACACCCACACAGCAGCCACCGCCGCGGCTGCGGTATCCGCGGCGCAACCACAGGCGGCGGCACAGGCGCGGGCGCAGGGGGGTGGGGACGCCGCCGCCGCCGCCGCGGTGTTTGACCCGGCAGCGGCAGCGGCGGGCGGTAAGGTCATCTACGCGCAGACCGACAGCGTCTTCGTACACTTCCCAAGGTACGTCAGTACGGGAGTTACGACAGTGCGGTACGGCAACACGACATTATCTGCTGCTCCCCCCTGTCTCCGCCCCACCCATCGGCGCAGTTTCCTGTTCCTCGAAGACCGGCGAGGAACGGTGTACGACACCTGTGTTTTGACACCTTGGCCCCTGCCTGGGGGGCTCTGGTAACGCCTGTCCCATCCCCCCATCCATCCATCCAGCGGTGACCTGTATGTGTCACCCGCCTGTCCCGATGTGGCCCGTCGCCCGGCCCGGGGCCGCTGGCCCCCTCCCCTCCCTCCCCCCTCGTGAACACGTCTTACCAATTTCCTATACCCCTCCCTCTCCCCCCTCGTCACGTGCAGGGCCACCGCCGAGGAGGCTGTGAGGCTGGGCAAGCAGGTGGGTTGGGTGGGGCGGTGGGCGGGGTGCTGCGGGGTGCTGCACAGCGGGGACCCGCGGGCCGGAGCCCCATATGACCACCCACCCACCCACCCACCCACCCACCCACCCACCCACACGCACGCATTTGCTGACACACCAAGCACGCGGGGAATGCATGTGTGTGTCGCGCACCGAAACCCAACGACCCACACCGGTTGTGATTTGCGGTACTTGCCATCACGTCTTCACGTGTCTGTGTGTGCGTGTGTGCGTATGTGTTAAATGAAACTGCGCGCGCGTGTGTATGTGTTAAAAGAAGCTGCGTGTGTGTGTTCAGAGAAGAAACTGTGTGCGTGTGTGTGTGTGTGTGTGTTTTATTTCAGCAGGCAGAGCAGGAGTGCGTGACATGCGAGGGGCCAAGTGGCGCCCAATAGTTTCCCCGTATGCGCATATAATATACCCATTGCCCGACCCATATAAGAAAGAAAAGGCTGTGGTGTCGGAAGAACGCTGTCGATTTGGCGCGCTGTTGTTGTCGCGGCGTCGCGGAAGACTACCAGCTGGTGCGGGTCGGCTGCCTTGGCCACACAGACTCACACCACAATGCTGTGCGTGCGTGCGAACCTCTCGTTGTTACCCACCTGCAAGCAAAAAACGTCGTGTAGTCAGCACCGCCGAAGACGATCCGGAACGATGCGGAATAACGTAATGATGTGTGCGAGCGAGAAAGCGTGCATGCCAAGGCAGCGAAGGGGATGGAGTGCGGCGTCATTGATGCAGAAGTAAGGCGGCAAGAGTCGTACGGCATACGAAGAACGACAGTTGGGCAAGGTCTAACCTAGGTAGACGAAACAGGTAAAGCAACATAGATCAGCAAACAAGGTAAGCGTTAGTGGTAGGCAAGAGGTATGGCAGATGTGGATAGGAAGAGCGCAGTGCAACAGGTTGACAACCGTGACAATACAAATGGATGAAATGACAAATTAGCAAAGGCAATCGTGTAATAACGATGTGTGTGTGTGTGTTGCCGTGTGTGCAGGCCGCGGCGCTGGTGACGTCCTCCCTGCCGCCCCCCATGGAGCTCAAGTACGAGAGGGTGATGGCGCCGTTCCTGCTGCTGCACGTCAACCGCTACGCGGGGCGGACGGTGGAGACGGAGGAGGACGCGGCGAACCTCACGACCCGTGGGACACTGCTGGTGCGTGTGTGGGTGGGTGGATGGGTGGGCCGGTGAGAGACAGGCACCGGGAGGGGGCCGGGTGCACGGCCCAGAAGGGCAAAGAAGGGGACGGAATACTACTTCAGTGGAGTGGAGTGGAGTGGTGTCTGGTGTGGTTTCAGAGGCGCTTTGGGAGGCTGCGCGGACCTCGGGCGCGTGCGTTCATGCCGTACAAATATGTATGTATGTATGTATGTGCACTTATGTTGTCGTACGTCTGTGCCGTATGCGCAGGTTAAGGGTGTCCGCAGCATGTGGCGCCAGTCGGCGCCCTTGGTCAGCCAGGTGCTGCATGGCTCCCTGGAGCGGATCCTGATGCGGGATGACGTGGCGGCCGCGGTGTCGTACGCGGAGGGCCAGATCCGGCGGCTGCTGTCCGGTCGGGTGGACCTGGGGGAGCTGGCCATGACGGGAGGTGAGGTGGGTGAGGGGGTGCGGGCGGGCGCGACGGGGGCGGGACGAGCCGTGTGGTTGGGACGAGAAGGAACACGCCCCCCTCCCAGTTTCCCTCAGGTCCCCCGGGATGCCCTCACAGACGGTGCGGCCGCTCTCCCCTTCCCCTACTGAAGAAGGCCCACGCCCCACGGGTCGGTCGACAGGGCTGTGGCGAGTCACCGGGCAGCAGGTGGCGGCGGCGGCCGCTGCAGTGGGCGCGGGTGAGGCGGTAGGGGGCGGGGGCAGGGGGGGCTGCGTCCGCTGCCTGAACAGATCAGCTTCTACTACTTTCGTCGGAGTCAACCCTTCGCCGTCCTCGACGATCCCAACATCGGTACCTATCGGTTGGGTGCTCTTTTGCGGTGTGGCTATGTGTATTGGCAAACAGGGGTTCGCGAGGGAGGGAGGAGGGAGGGAGGGAGGGGAAAGGAGGGTTAGGAGGGCAGGGGCGGGGTGGGGGCCAGCCGCGGGAGCAGGCCCGGGCGGCGTTGGGGTGACGAAACCCACCTGTACGGCTCCCTCCTGCCCCCCACCAGCTCCACATCTTCGCCCCCGTTGCTCAGCCCCTGTCCTTCCGTGCCCCCTCCCCGACCGCTTGGTAACCTAACCCCTCCCCACACAGACAATGAGGGCGCGGGAGGCGGCGGCGTCGGTGGCGGCGGCAACGGCGGCGGAGCCGGGACCGGGCCGCCCCCGGAGGACGTACGGGGCCCCCACGCGGCGCTTGCCGTACGGCTGAGTCACCGTGACCCTGGGCGGCGGTTCCTGCTGGGGGAGCGACTGAGCTACGTGCTGCTGGCCGGGGCCCGGACGCAGGCAAGCGAGCCACAGCGGGGGGAGCTGGGCGGAGCCCTGGGCGGAGCCCCTGACCGGCAGGGGGCTGGGGCAGGGGGCTGGGGCTGGGGCAGGGGGCTGGGGCAGGGGGTTGGGGCAGGGGGCTGGGAGCTTGGGTGGTTGATTTGAGAAAAGAAATGAACCCGAAAGACACGGGGTGGTGTGACGTACGACATACGGACATCCCCACACGTGGTCCGACCACAGACCCCCCGACCCGCATGTGGCCTGGCAAGTCACGTGCGCTGCCTCCCCTCTGTAAGGACACAGACACACACACACACACACACACACACATACACACACACACACACACACACACACACACACACACACACACACACACACACACACACACACACACACACGGGTCGGGCGGGCGGGCGGGTTGCAATTCTAAACACACACACACACACACACACACACACACACACACACACACACACACACACACACACACACACACACACACACACACACACACACACACACACACACACACACACACACACACACACACACACACACACACAAACCATAGCCCCATCATGGAGCACCCGACTGCATACCCGGACCCAGCAAGGCCTGACGCGTGCGAGCCGCCTCGCTCTGGCTCAGCTGGGCAGGCAGGCCTGCCGGAGGGTGCAACCCTAGCTATTACGATTAGGTTAGGACGCGGGACCAGGCTAGTTTTACCGCACCAAGCAGGGCGCGCCTCCGAAACGCGCCCTGGGTGCTGCAAGGACTTGAGGAGGTTGAACAGCGGACTGCGAGGCGCAGACCGCCCGGGATGGGCCTTCGCCCACTCCCTTGAGGGGGCACAGCGGTCACCGATCCTCGGGGATCGGGCACGCGCCCTAGGTTGAGAGCGAGGGGACAGAGGCCCCTTACGCCCCTTTCCCCCGTATCCGGGGGAAAGTGCTTCGGCGGTCTCCCGTATGGGGCGGGTTAGCGCCCCCGGCCAGTGTCGGCCCGGCAGATATGTAACGATTCACACACACACACACACACACACACACACACACACACACACACACACACACACACACACACACACACACACACACACACACACACACACACACACACACACACACACACACACACACACACACACACACACACACACACACACGCGCGCCGTCGCCGCTGCGGCTAGCGGCGGCCCGCCTGGACCCCGCCGCAGCTGCGCAGCCGTCGTGCCCCGCCCTGATCGTGTAACACTTCTGGTGCTGCTCCGCCCCCGCCGACGCCTCCCGTACGCCGCGTCCCCTGCCTCCTCCCCACACACCCCAGCCCGCCCGCATCCGCTCGGCCCTTGCACTAGCACGTCCCCCTGCCAGCTCGCCTCCGCTACCATCCGACGCAACCCGCCGGCACCGCACTGCAGCGGCGCCGCGCCGGCTCGACGGTGCTGTGGGGATCCGGCTTGTCCGGACCGCACACCGTCAGCATACCCCCCTCCACCCACACACGCTTCGCTTGCCGTACTGCCCCTGCCGTACTTGCCGTACGACCCGCCGTACGACCCGCGGCCACTCCATTTATCCCTGCCGCGCGTCCCTCCCCGCCTCTTTCGCCGCGCCGCCTCCCCGTCACGCACACTGGTCACTTATTCCTGTCTTTGATAAAAAATTTTACCATCTTTAGCCTGCCTTCACGTCCTCTCTGCCTTGCCCCCCTACATGTGCACTGCCGGCGACTCCCCTACCGCTGGCCTTCCGACTCCGGTTAGGTGGGTATTGTAGCTTTCGGGTTCGCGTTTGCTGTCCTTTCGCTGCTTTGATCGTGGGTCTGCTGTTGCATCCTTGTTTACGCACGCCCATCGACGAGGCGGCGCGGCGCGCACACACGCCTTGGAGCCCGGATGCTGGCACCGTAATCTCGACGTTCCTCCCCAGCTGCATCTCCAGCAACCGGTTTGACCTCGGGCTGGGTCGGGTCCTGCTGTCCCATGTCCGTCGCCGCCCCGCGTAAGCCGCCCGCACAGCCGCGCCTCTCCATTACGGGGACACAATGTCTTTGCTTCTGCTTTATCGCATGTCGCCCCTCTTTTCTATATACACGTCCCCGGCCTGTCGGCAATGCGCAGCCAACGGCCTCACTCGTCCGCGTGCGCAATTAGGGTCCTCGCAAGTCGTGTCTCTCGGTTTATTTTAACACACACACCATCCCGCCGAATCGCCCCCGGCGTCCCTCACCCCCGGCCCCTCCCCCGTCACACGGGGGGTGCTCCCCGCTGACCACATGTGTTTGTAAACGACGTCACGGCGGCGCGGCGGTACGACGCACTCGTGTACGACATTTTCTTGGTACGGCACCAGGACGAGGCCGCTGAGGACCCTCTGGCGGCGGCGCAGCGCGGGGCGGCCCCCGCCCTGGAGCTGTACTGGCGGAACAAGTTGCAGGTGGGGTCGGGGCTGACGGCGGGGTTGCCGTGTTTTGACATTGGGGGTGCTTTCGGTCGGGCAGGAGGGAGGGGGCGGGGTGCCCCGGCCCGGTACACGTGTGTTAGCAGGGAGAAAAGCTGAGCCACGAATAAGCAGAACCGTGTCCAGCAATGCAACCGACGACTGAGACCGAGACCAGAGTTACCAATATGCCAGGGCGAAGTATGTCGACCATAAGTAGTCCCAAGGTGGTGTAGTCCGTGATGCGGTAGCGCCCCGTATCGTTGTCGAGCGCAGGTGGGCGCCGTGACGCCAGCAGTGTGTGTGTGTGTGTGTGTGTGTGTTTGGGGTGTGTGTGTATCGGTCCTGATGCGGGACTGAGGGAGGGAGCGGGGTGTAAGGGGAGGCGGGATGCCCGGGGGCTGGGGTGTGGGCGCGTGTGTGTGTTGGGGTGGGTTGGGGCCGGCCGGAGGTGGAGGTGGGCTGGACGAGGGGGAAATGGGCCTGATACGGTACCTCAAGAGGCGGATGGCGCGGAGAAATAGAGGCAGAGGGAGAGGCGGAGAAAGGGAGCTCGGTGTGTACGGGTGGGTGGATGTGCGGCAGCGTGCCGTACTGTAGGTGCCACTGCCACGTAGTGCGCGGGCAACTGGTTTTTGTTATTATCATCTGGCAAGTCCGCTAAGCCAGGCTTGCCGCGCCGCTCGTGCCCCCGATCCGACCCCAACCCAACCCCACACGCAGCCGCCGCTCAAGGAGCTCTTCGCGGCGTGTCTTTCCCCAGCGGCATTGCAGGTACGGCAGGGATCGGATGAAGTACGGCAGCTGAGGCAGTGGGAGGAGGTGGGGGTTGCGGGACAGGCCGCTCCTGTGGTGGTGGTGGTGCGGGTGGTTGGTGCGGGTGGTTGGTGTGGGTGGAGGGCTCTGGTGGTCACAGAGTTCGGCAGCCACAGCGGTCAGCCGGTGGCCACAGCGGGATCACGGGCCAGCGTTCGTTGCGGGCTGGGCCGGGAAGGTTGATGAGATCAGCGGTACGGCGTGTCTTGTACGACATTGTCATGCAGCAGACCCGCTCCTCACCGAGAGCTTCGTCTCTTGTTTTCCTTGTCAGCGATTCCCCGAAAAGAACGAACCCGCGACTGTCCCCAGGCCCCTATACCTCCTCCCCCCTGGGGCCCCCTGAGGCCCCTCTGGCCCCCTCCGTCCCCCCGCCAGCGATCCCCCCCAGCGTGTCCTCTAAACCTCCCCTCGGGCCTCCCATGAACCCACGGGCCCCATCGCCCAACTCGGTCGCCGCAGGCTCTGCTGACGGGCCCCCACACCCTGGTCAAGGTGGAGGCGGGGCCTGTGGAGCGCCCCTGGACCGAGGGGCGGGGAGGGACAGCCGCCTCTGCCTCGTCCTCCTCCTCGTCCGCCGCCGCCGCCGGGGGGGAGGCTTTGTCCCCATGCAGCGACTTGGCGGCGGTGGCGGTGGCGGTGGCGGGACCCGGCAGCCCCCGGCCCAAGAGAACACCCGCCGCCAGCAGCGTCAGCGCAGGTGGCGGCGGTGGCGGTGGATTCGGTCTGGCGATGTCGCCCAGGTCGCCGCCCTTGAGTGGCCGCAAGGTGCGGGGCAGCTGTAGTAGCTGTAGTGCTAGCTGTAGCGCTAGCTGTAGCGCTAGCTGTAGCGCTACCTGTAGCGCTAGCTGTAGCGCTAGCAGTAGCAGTATCAATAGCTATAAAACTGGCAATAGCAATAGCTGTAGCAGCGGTGGTGCGGCAATCAAGGGGTGGAAGCGGGTGTTGCAGGGCATAGCAGGGCAGCAGGCGGCAGGAGGGGAGGTAAGGGCGGGCTGAGCACGAGCTGAGGGGGGGGCCGGGACTCTAAGGGGGGGACACGGACGCGGCGGTGGGGAAGCAGATGGCGGAGAGAAGGGGGGGGGCAGGGGGTCGCACCCCTGCCGCCTCAGGAAAGAGTAGAATTGGCTAGGTGTCTATCTTTCTGCGTTTGTGTGGAAACACGGGAAATGTTTTCGACAAAGAGCTAGGTATGTCCGATCCTTTGGAACGAGGACTGGATGCGTCGAACGCGAACGGGACGCCAAAAGGGGGGTTGTTCATGCGGCCCGTCCCGCGCTGCAGGCGCGGCCCGGCGGCGGCAGCTCCGCAGGTGGCGGCGGTGGCGGGGTACAGTCCGGACTCTCGGCGTTCTTCCGACAGACCGCCCGCTGCCTGGCGTGCCGACAGGTGGGCGGAGTACGGCATGTACGGCATGTCCAGCACTTGCGCGGGCGGACGCGCGACCCTTCACATAACGGGACGGACTGACGGACTGACGGACTGACTGGGATGTGGGGTGTGGCGGGGGCAATCCTTCTCTCCTGGCGCAGGGGCGGGAAGGACCCGCGGGTCTCGCAGGTGTGTGTTTCGTGTGCACGACGCCGGGTCGCTCCCGCCCTGGCCCGTCCTGGGACGATCACCCGCTGCCCCCGCGCCGCGTCACTGCGCCCTCCCCGCCCCTTCACTGCCCCACCCCGTTTCCTTTTAGCCCCTCCCCCGCCCCCGCCCCTTGCAGCCCCTACCCGCCCAGGGCGCCGACGCTGACCCCGGAGCGGCCCCCGGACTGTGCTCGGCCTGTGATCGGGACCCGGACGTGTGAGTACGGCAGGCTGTACGACATAAAACTGTGGATGTCGTACTGGGAGTGGAGGGCGTTTCCGTCGGGTATCCGGGGCGGTTGCCTGCCTGTCTGGCTGGCTGGCTGTGTGTGGCGCGAAGCAGCGCGCCAGTCTGTACGGCAGTGCCCCCGTCCGACCAAGTCCACGTTGGGTTGGGTACTGACCGATCGATAGGTTGATCGCGCGCATCGCAAGTGGTCCGCAGTGGGGGAATGGGGCTATTGGGTCTTGTTGCTGCGTGGCCCTTACCCAGTCAACCTCAACCACCCAACCAATCATCCAACCACCCAACCGCCGACCCACACCACGCCCCCCTGTGCACGTGAACATTCTCCCGCGCCAGGCTGCCGTCCACGTACCTCCGCCTCCTGTACGACGACAACACGGCAGTCGTACACCTCAACTCGGCGCTGAGCACGTGCATGACGTGTCACTCGGGCGGCCACACGGGGGCGGTGCTGTGTGAGAACGGCGAGTGCGGAGTCCTGTTCGAGCGGCTGGGGGCGGCGAGGCGGCTGGCGGCCTCGGATGACCGACTGGGGCGGCTCCAGGACGGCTGATGGATGGATGGATGGATGGCTGAATGCAAGAAAACTGGGTCAGGGCAGCGGGTGGTGTTCGCTAGAGACGGGGGTTCAGAGGTGTCCCCCGGCGGCAAGGGGGGGAGGGGGGGAGGGGGGGAGGGGGGGAGGGGGCAGGGATGTCGCTCGGCAGCACGGAGGAGGGCCACGGCGCGCGGCTTGCTGCGGAGGACGCGGGGCCCCCCCTGTGTGGGGTCGTTGCGGACTGTTTCACCGGTGCTCAGTTGAGGTCGGGGGTGCGGGGCGAACCAAGCAATGCTCATACATACGCCTCTCAATGGCACTGCTGTCTGTGGCATGCCCGGAACGTGTGTAGGGAGGGAGGGGTTTTTGAGGGGCGGCCAGGCTGCACCAGATGGGGAATTCGCACAGTATGAATGGATTCGGTGCACCGGTTTGGTGGAGGCGGGCTGACGGGAAGGGTGGAGAGAGTTGAGACGGTGGACAGGAGGCTGTTGCAGGTGAGGTCGTATTTCATTGCGTTGGGTATGCTCGTCTACCCGCCTCTGATTGTTGCTGTAGACGCACGGCCATACACGTCGTGTACGACGTTTTTGGGACGCTGTCTGCCTGAATGCAACCGTTACAAGGTGGACACGTAGCCCCGACCGGGTGTTCCAACAGGCCCGGATAGCTCGTAGGCGCCTCGTCTCATCAACCCCTACCAAGGACTGCGCACCCATCCTCCATCACCCGCAGAAGGGGGGGCATGCAGCCATAACGGCATGGAAATGAGAGTTTGGATTCCTGGCCCGCCTAGAGTCCACCTCGCAGCCCTGCTCCAGCAGCCAGGACAGGACCTCCACCCGGCAGCCTTGCTCCACAGCATGGCTGAGGAGCTTGTCTTCACACACGCCCCAACGGCCAACGCACACCCAGCCGCCGCAGGCACTGCACTGCACGACCGCCGGCCGCGTCCTGGTTGGCGGTGGCGAGGTGGTCGCAGCGACTGCCATCCTGTTGCAAGGGGGGCACCGAGTGGGGATACGAATAAATGCCGAGATGTGGGGAGTTACAAATGCGGCCCACACGGCCACACCTCTAAACGGCTCAACAAATATTACCTAAAGCAGCAGCAGCAGCAGCAGCAGCAGTGGGGCCGCGGGAGCGCCGCTTGTGGGGCCGGCAGCGACGGCGGTGGCGGTGGCGGCCGGGGTAGCGGGGGAAATGCGCAGGTGGCAGGGCCCGCCCTGGGGCCCAAGGCAACGTCAGTGACGGGGACATCCGACCTATTGCGGCCGGTGGCTTGTTCCTGCTGAGCTGCGGCGGCGGTTGGGGGCTGCCGCGCTGGCCGGGGCCCTCCCGGGACGCGGACGCCGCCGAGCGGGGTCTGGGGCACTCCCTGGTGCACGCCAAATCCGTGGATGTGAGTGCTTTGCCGTACGATCCCACCACTGTACGGCAACTGCAGCACGTGGAGACCGAGCCGGGGTACCATGATGATGTCCGTCCACTTTGAAATCAGCCGACTGTAGCATTTGTAGCATCGAGCAAGTAGGCTGTAGCAGTGCTATCGTACATGCGCGGTGTTGGCAGGTCGCGACGGGAGGTGAAAGTGCGTGGCGAACTCGGTCTCTGCCGGGTCTGACTGCAGGGCCGCGTCTTGGTGCTTGATGCCCGCGCACGCACGCCACCTGAACGCGTCTCGTCCCCCTTCCGCCGTCACCCCGCCGCGTCTCGCCCAACCCTCTGACCCCCGCATGTTGGCGCGCAGCTGCAGTCCCTGCTGGCCCATGGGACGGGGAAGATGGGCAACGCCCCCGGCGCCACCTCTGCGGCCCCGGGCACCCCAGCGGGTGCTGCTGCTGCTGGGAGGGGTGTTTAGGGTCAGTCTGGGGGGCAGCGTGCATGGGGATCAAGCTGTCGGGCGACGCACGGGAAGCGTGTAAGATTGCGATGCGACCCCCGAGTGAGTTCGGCATAGTGTACGAAAAGTGTCCTGGACGCCCCTTTTACCGATCAGAACCAGTTGTATAAGGAGTTGTAACAAGCCTTGCGCATTACAACGGGCGGCGTGGGTAATTCCAGGCGTTTCCAGGTGGTGCTGGCTGCACGGCCTAAGGGTTCTTGCGTTGGGCGATTTCCCCTGTGTTCAGCTCCTTTCGCTTCCGATATGTTATATATGTGCCAGCGTGGTAGAAAGGCAGCTAAGTAAGAAACACCGCGTCATATAAAACTATGGCATTGCTGTAGGCCATTTTCATAAACCATTCACACTCGGCGACTCTCCCTTGGTTTTGCAAGAATACAGGTGCCTGTCTGTCGAGGCGGTTAGCGCAGGGCCCATGTGACGTCAAACGAAAGACCAACACCAGCCGATATGGCGGAGTTTGACTGAATGATAGGCTTCGCTCCACATAGGAAGCACCATAGCGCTGCGGCTCCCCTTAGAGCTGGCCGCTTTAGGTCATGGTTTGTCCTTCAGCACTCAACGTTAGCACCGAACGGCGTTGTTTGAATTATACATCGTTCAGGGCAATCAATCACCTCTCCTTGCAAAGTCACTGTCACACTCTTACTAGAGGGACTTCCACCGTGACCGCGTTCACGGAACAGCACCTATTCTTCTAATCCACTAAGCGTCACCTCCGGGGACAAAGTCCAACGATGAAGTATGAGTCTGGGAGCGACAGTTCCCACGCCGGTCAGCAGCACAAGAATGGCGATGCCCCGAAGCCCACCCGCCGTGCCGCCTCTGCCGTCTTCCAGCTCAGCCAAATGAGCCATGCCGAGCTCATGGCCTTCGCCCAGCGGCACAACAAGCAGCTGGGCCTGGACGGCGACGTGCTCGCCCCGGTGATGGCCGGCGTGGCGGAGACCGCGACCGTCCGCCAGCCCGCTGTGCACCCCTTCACAGTGGGCGGGGCGCCCCGCAAGGACCAGTACCAGACCGCATGGAAGTCCCTGGCCAAGCGCGTCGGCGTCGCCCTCATGGGCCCCGCAGCCACTGACGCGGCTCCGCAACCACCACAACCGCCACCTCCAGCAGCAGCAGCAGCATCAGCAACAGCAGCAGCGGCTGCAGTTGCCACCGGTGCACCGGCAGCTGCGGCCGCCCGCGACGGCCGCCCGGCCGCCGCCACCCCGGCGGAGGCGCCCAAGGTGCCCCCGCCCACCCGCGAGCAGATGTACGGCACCCGCGGGCAGCAGACCCCCCTGGCGCTTCAGTTCAGCGAGGCGCTGGCCGCCTGGCTGGGGCTGGGGCCGGGGCCCATCGACCTGCCGCTGCTGGCGCCCGGGGCGCCGCCGCTGCCGCTGCGCCGCTTGTTCGTGGAGGTGAGGCACATGCGGCAAAGGGGGGCTGGGAGGGCTGCCGCCGCGGCCGCGACCGCGGCCGTTGACGTCGCAACCGGTTGCCCCGGCGGCTGCGATGAGTGGCAGGAGGGGGGCGACGAGTGTCTGTGTGGTGGCTGAGGGGACGGCCCGGCGGGGGAGGCAGCCGCCGCGCTTCCCGTCGGTTATGTAAGGATACGAGAGCCGGGGACATTTGGAGAGGAAAAGCGGGATGGGCTCGGGCCTCACCACAGTACCTCACGTTACGGTACGGTACAGCACGGGTAAGGTACGGTACGATATTGTACGGTACGGTACGGTACAGTACGGAATTCGGGATCACTGGGGAGTTGGCGGCACCCCCGGCGGCCCATGCCGCATCACCCATTTCGTAGCACTCTGCCCTACCCGGGCGTTGAGACCTGCTGACTGCTGCTGCTGACTGCGGCTGCTGACTGCTTATTGCTGCTGCTGCTGCTCCAATGACAACCGTGTGCAACCCTCAGGTCGTTGAGGAGGGGGGCGCGGACAAACAGCCTCATGCAGGCGGCGGCACCGGCGGCAGTGGCAGCGGCAGTGGCGAGGGCAGCGAGGCGCCTCAGGGGGGCGCCGCCGGAGCTGGCGGCAGCACTGCGGAGGACGGCGGGCAAGCAGCCGGCGGCGGCGGCGGGAGCGGCGGTAGCAGCGGCGGCGGCGGCGGCAGGTCGTTGTGTTGGTCTTCCCTGGCCGCCCGGCTGCAGGGCGACCCCGGGCTGGGTGGGCTGCTACGACAGGTGAGGCGGGGGGTATGGATTGGGGAACCGATACGTGGCACAGGAGTCAATACGCGACCCAAGTTACGGTGCGGCGGGGGGGGGGCTAACAAGAAAAACAGACCAGAAACACCCGCGCGGCGCGGGGCGGGGCAGGTTCAGGTGCAGGGCGGGGCGGGGCGGGGCGGGGGAGGCCAGGCAGGGGAGCAGGCGCACGGCCTCAGCCCTGCCCTCCGCCCCTCGTGAGGGGGCCCGGGCAGACCCCCGTGGGAGGGGACGAAACGGGGTCGTCTAGGGAGGGCCACCTCGTTCATATGGGCGCCCCTTGACCCGCGGGTCGTTAGGGTGGAAATCATCTGCGGACCTTTCGGCTCGTCCAGACGGACGTGACGCCCCATCCGGCCAGCTGTTAGATGACATACTCACCGACAAACGCACCGTGGTCGCCGGCGCCTGCCGTACGTCTCCGCATACTCCCTAAAGGTCAAGGTATTGTGTCGCTAGGGGTCTTCCAGGGCATCCATCTGCTTACTTCCGGGTCTTGTCCTTTGTTAGCATGGAAGTGTGCCAAACGATGCGCTTCTTCTTCGCAAGATCTCCATCTTGAATGATGTGGGTCGGGGCGTCGCCGTTCCCGCCCAGGTGTACGAGGCGTACCTGCTGCCCCTGGAGCGGCGTATGCCCCGTCCCGGAGGGGCTGTGCCGCCCGACCTCCCGCGGGTGGAGGCGTGGATGGCGGAGGAGGTTCGGCGGCGGGCAGCGCTGGCGGCGGAGGGGGTGGGGCCCTCGGCGGAGCAGGTGGGGCGGGCGGGCGGGCGGGCGGGCGGGGCGGTGGCCGCAGCGCTCCGGACCGGGACCGGGACCGAGGCGAACGCATAGGGACAGGGACAGGAAGGTGGTAGGCAGCGAGACGGGGGAGAAAACGGGGGGAAGATTGAGGGGACGGAAGGTAGGGCAGGGAGAATAAGGTAGGCGAGGGAGGAGAAGGCCCCGGGGTCATCAAGCTAGGGAGGCAGAGGGGCGCAACCCCGCACCACCCCGCCACTGGCCACCCCACCTACATCCGCCGCGGCCTGGGCCTCTTCCTGTCCGCCTCTGCCCCGGCCCCAGCCTGACACCCGCCCCGGCCCTCCCCCCCGCCGCGGACCAACCCAAGTCCGTGCAGCCCGCGTCCGGCCCCTCCCCTCCACATGTCCGGCCCCGGCCCCGCGGACTCCCGGCCCTGCCCCTCCCTGCACTGACCCCCAACGTTCCCCCGGGTCCCCCAGGTGGTCGCACGTCTGAACGCCGCCTCCGAGGCGTTGAGAGCTTTGGAGCGGCAGCAGCGGCAGCAGCAGCAGCAGGGCCTGGTGTGCAGCCCCGTGGACGTTCCTGTTGCGGCGGCTGCGGCCGCGGCTGGGGGTGCCGTCGGGGGGCTGGGAGCCGCTGCGGCGGCAGCAGCAGCAGCGGCGGCGGAAGCCGCCGGCGCTGGGGTATCGCCGCCGCCGCCGCCGCCGCCCCCGCCCTGCAGCACGGTGGCGGCATCGCGGATCGCGGGGGAGGTGATGGGGGCGCTGCGCGCGGCCGCGGTGGCGGCGGCGTCGCTGCTGCCTGAGGCGGCGGCGCCCGTCAGCGGGGGGAAACGTGCCCGGGCCGCGAGCCGCGGGACCCGCAGGGGCAGCGGCGGAGGCGGCGGAGGCGGAGGCAGTCGAAAGCGAGCCCGCGGCGGCGCGGCCGGGTCCGCGGCGAAGGCGGCGGCGGGCGAGGGCGGCGCGGAGGGCGCGGACGCCTCCGGGGCGCCCTCCCCCAGCGGGGCAGCGGAGGGGGCCGGGGGCGCGAGGGGCGGCAGCGCCGGCGGAGCGGAGGCAGACTTCCGGGATTCAAAGGTATGGGGTGTGGCTGTGTACGTCGGAGATGTCCTCACCCCTCGACGTTCCCGCGGGGGGGAGAGGCGGGTGGGGGCGGTGCCGGCGCCCGCGTGTGTGTGGTCGGCGTGATAAGCCGTGTATTCTTTGGCCGGCGAGGCAGCACTGCGTGTCATGCGAGGGGCGCCGTTGTCCGCGTCGTGTGTGTCTGCGTGGCGCCCCCCCCGGTGGCAATTTCCTATACCCCCCGGTGGCAGCACCTCACCCCCCGGTGGTAGGTGGGTAAGGTGGAGTGATGATCCAAAAAGACCACGGTCATTTCGTGCCCCCCCCCCCGGTGGCACCACCTCACCCCCCGGCCCCGGCAATTTCCTGTACCCCCCCCCCCCGCCCCTGCCCCGTCCTCCCGCTCCCGCCCCTTGCCCTCCCGCCCGCCCGCAGACGGCGGCGCTGCTGTCCGTGGTCGCCTCACTGCGGGAGCTGCGGGCTGGCCCCCCCGGCGTCGCCCTCCGACCTCCCCCCCTGGACCTGCGGACCAACTTCCTCAGCCGGTGGGAGGCCATGCACGCGGAGCGCGCCGCCACAGCTGCCGCCGCCGCCGCGGCGGCGGCCTTCGACGGCGGCAGCGGCGGCGGGGCCGCGACCAGGGCGGCCCATCTGGCGGCGGACCTGGAAGACCACCAGCAGCAGAAACAGCAGCAGGGGGAACCGGGCCTGCCGCCGGGGGCGGAGCGCGGGGGCCAGAAGACGAGGCCCACCAAGAAGAAAAGCCAGGCGGTTCATCCGCAGCCGCAGCAGCAGCCGCAGTCGGGCGACTCGGCGCCGGACAGCCGCCCGCGGGAGACGTCCCATCAGCCGCATCAGCCCCCGGGGAAGCGGCAGCGGTCGTCGGACGCGGGCCCGGCGCAGAGGCCGGCGGGAGCTGGACAGCGGCCAGGGGGGCCGGCGGCGGCGGGGCAGCAGCAGCAGCAGCCGCCGCGGGGTGAGGGTCAGGCCAAGTCCCCCCGGAAACCCTTGTCGGGGGGTGCCCAGCAGCCGGCACCACAGCAGCCGCAGCCGCAGTCGTCACGGCCGCCCAAGCGGCCCCAGTCGGATCTCCCCGAGTCCAGCGGGAGGGGCGGCGGCGGCGGCAAGGGGGCCCGGGGCAGGCCGCCCGCGGACCCCTGGCAGCGACCCCCGCACCACAACCCCCCACACCGCAACTCCTCATCCGCGGCGGTGCCGCTCATGTCCGCCGCCGCGCCGTCATCGTACGACTCGCGGGCGGCGGCGCCGCCGCAGCAGCAGCGCATGCCGCCGCCGCCGCCCGGCCGTCCAGGCGCGCACTGGTCGTCGTCCCCCGGGCCGGTGCCGGTGCCGCGGGCGGTCCAGCAGCACATGGAGTCGATGCGGCGGCAGGCGCACTCCAGCAGCTACTCGCCCTTCGACGGCGGCGACGACGGCGGAGGCGTCGACGGAGAGTTGTACGGCAGGCCGCCGCCGGGCGCGGGATGGGACCGGGGGCCGTACGACGCGCGGCGGCCCGAGGGTCTGGGCGCCTGGCGGGACCTTGGAGAACCCGGGGCCGCCCAGCACCAGCACCACCAGCAGCAGCATCACCAGCACCACCACCACCACCACCACCAACAGCCGCCGCCGCCTCAGCGAGGCGGAGGCGGGTCGGTTGACTGGTACGAGCCGGGCGGCGGGGCCGGGGGCCAGCCTGACCCGGGTTGGGAGTACGGGTCACCGCCGCCGCCCCCCGCTTACCACCCCCGCCCCCACCACGCCCCGCACCCCCACTACCCGCCCCACCCCTCCCATGCTCCTCCGCCTCCTCGCGGCGGCCGGTGAGGGGGGGCCAGGGCCAGGCCCGACACCGGCATTGCTCGGAGCAGCACCCGCCCCAGGGCTGTGTCGCTGGCTGGGGCTGTCTCCCTAGGTCCGCTGGCTGGCTGGCTGGTTCGGGGGACGGGAGGAGGAGGACGCGGAGGTTGGGCGGATGTCGTGGAGTGTGTGTGTGGGGGGGGGGGAGAGGATGTGACCGCCCGCCCGCCCCTCGCTAAGGGCCCCTCCCCCTCCCGACTGAGGATAGCCAGTGTGTGGGCCCCCGGGGGAGGGGCCAGGGGCGGGGGCGAGGGGGGTCGGGTCGGGTCCGGGCGAGGCGGGACGTGCGATGTCGGGGAAGGGTCCGGAGCTGGGAGGACCTGTAGTGGGCGTCAGCGGCAGGGCTGTCCGGGAGGCCAAGGTTGGTGGTGGTGGTGTTAGGGGGTGGAGGGGGGCGACGCCCGCAGTGGTGCGCGGAGTGCCGTACGGTGGGTGCTGTGAGGGGGGCAGACCTCTGCTGCCGCGTTGCGTCGCCAGTTCTTCGCAGCTGGGAAGGGGGGCAGCCTCTGGAAGGGTCCCGTGCTCCTGTCCCTCCCTGGAGGCTCTCAGGGCGGTGTGGCGAGCTGGCACGGGGCGCCGATCCGCGGGGCGCCAGCGCCAGCGCCGTACGACATCCCATGGCCCCAGACTGCCTGCTGCTGCTGCAGGACGTGTTGCCCCGGTCCCCTCCACGAAACCGCACCAGACCCCTGCCGCGCTGTCAACTGCTGGCGGCACCCAGCCGGGTGGTGGAGGAGGAAGCCAGCCGGGTGGTGGAGGAGGAAGCCAGCCGGGTGATGGAGGAGGAGGCCGGGTGGTGAAGGAGGCCAGCCGGGTGGTGGAGGAGGCCGGGCTCGACGTGGTGGCGGTGGTGGTGGTGGTGGAGGGACGGGGTGCTGTGGCCCCGTAAGGCGTGTAAGGCCCTCCGGACGGTTGCATTTCCTAAGCACGGAAGGGCAGCTGACGGACGGACGGACGGGTCTTCGCATGCGGTCCTGGCCGGCTTGCCAGTCGAGTCGGTCCCTGTACGCTGTGTGCCCGGTGTAACCCGTGGAAGCCGTTCGTTGTCTTTACAGCACCTCACCTCACCCCACCTCACCTCACCTCACCCTGTCACCCGGACGCTCTGGAGTCCATCACACGCTAGGTAGGCCTACCCAGACGCTCTCTCTTTCTCTCACACCCTGCCCCCCTCCCGGCGGTGTCGTCGACGGAGTCTGGCACGAGGAGAGGGCAGGGGGGGGGGGGTTTCCAGCAGCCGCGCCACTCAACCGCAACCTGCAGCCCCCAGGCATCCCACCAGTAGCAGTACGGGGAGCAACCCCTCCCCATGCACTGCATTCAAAGGCCTCATGCGACCAGCAGCAGGAGCCATAGATGACGTACCTACCGTAGCAGCAATCCACGGGGCGGCGGTCGCTCCTGGGCCCCCTTCACCGACCTGACCTAGTCGTAAGGAGACGCGACCTGGACAACCGGCCCCACCTGCGGCTGCGCTCTCTTGCTCAGTGGCCCCTCAAGCGCCCCGCCCTTAACAGCTGCCCTCCCCTTCCCTCCTCCATATCAGGAACGCCGTCCGCTGGCGCCCTCCGGCGCTGCTCTCCCGCCCCACGACGTACACTCACTCACGTCAGCGCGGCCGGCAACCACTACCAAGCACTACTCGCAACACTCCTCACTCCCACCTGTACGGTAGTACCCCACCCTCAGCTCCTCTCCGGAAGGGGCAGGCCTGCACACGCAACCAACCACGAAACAGGAGCGCTGCCCCCGACATGACCTCTTCCGCACACCTCCTCACACGCCTTCGACTCGGGCTGTACACGACCTGCGGTTGAGGTCCCCGGCCCCGGCGACGAGGTCCCAAGCGACCGCTCTCCGCCGGCTGCGCTCTTGAGGTCGCTCCTGCGAACGGGCCCCTAGGGCACGTCCCCCTACAAATGCTGCTAGTTGCAGCCGTTGCTGCCACCGCAACTAGGCGCTGCCGCCACTGCTGCCATCACTGCCACACATCAAATCGCTACTGCTACTGCCGCTGCTGCTGCTTCTGGTGCTGCTGCTACTGCTGCTTGTCCTTGTCCGCCAGCTCCCACACGTCGATGACGCCCGCGGGCACCGACGGGTCGGTCGCCGCGCGCACCGCCACCCGCGCCACCGTTTCCACGCTGACAGGCGGCACGAAGGCCGGCCCCAGGAGGGGCACCCCCGCCATCTGCTTGGCGGTGCCCTGCCCCAGCCGCTCGATGAGCAGCTCCAGGGGACGGAATGCCAGCCCCAGTGGCAGCGTCAGCGTGGAGGACACCACGCGGTCGCCATAGATGATCCCGGGGCGCAGCGCCACGCCGCCAGTGGGGAAGTGCATCCGCAGCGCCTCCTCAGCGGCCGCCTTGCCCCGGATGTAGCCGCCCAGGACCGCATCTTTGTGTGTGTGTATGTGTGTTAGGAACGGGTTTGCAACGGAAGGAGGACGATGTTGGGGCGGGGCAAGCAGAGCCGTGCCTAAGCGAATCAGGGAAACGAGGGTGAGGGGGATGCAGCATGCAGGGTAGCACACGGGCGCCCGTCCCAACCCCCTCCAGCTCCGGCGACTGCGCCACGGCCCACTGAGCAGTGCGGCGGGATGGCACCCGTGCGGTGGAGGGGTCATCGCGCACTCCAGGGGGGGAGGGCAGTGCACAGGCGGAGAGCGGCCAAGGGGCGACCCGGGGGGCGCTGCGTCTCACCGATGCCGGGTATGCTGGGGATGTTGGCCGAGATGAAGACGAAGCGCTTGACGCCTGCCGCCTTGGCCGCCTCAATCAGGGACACGTTGGCGGCGCCGTTGATCTGTCCGTCCGCGAGCAAACAACCAACCAGATTGCGAGAAAACGTAGAATGCAGGCGCAAAATAAAAACAGTTGCGGGATCAAAGTGCCGGTATGCAAGCGAGCGTACTGTTGTCGTACCGACGTACGACCGTAGGCCACGTAAGCCATCACCGGTCAGTGACGACGGGCGAGGGCGAGTGGGGGGGTGCGGGACGGGTCCGCTCCGCTCTCGGCCCAGTGCCGGGTCACCGGGTCCGGACCGGCACCCCGGGTGGGCGGACCTACTTCCGGCGCGCTGGGTGTGCCCGGGTTCGTTCTTCGGGTTTGTTTCTTTTTTCAAATCAACTTCCGACGCGCCCGCTTGGTTGGATCCCGCCCCCGCACAGCAACAGCAACACGGCTGGCCGCCACCCGCATCTAACACAAGAAGCACTGCCCCCCCCATGCTCATGCGCCCTCCCGAACCCTCAAGATCCCAACCTAACATGCTCACATTCGGGACGGCACCCGGTCCCAGGCGGAATCGTCCCAGGGGACGGGGACAAGATGCGACGGCATCTTGTCCCCGTCCCCTCCCCTCCCCTCCCCTGCCCAGATCGGCTCCCGCCTCCCCCCTGCTTGTGGCCCTCCCTCCACTTCCTTCCGCACCGTCTCCCCACAGCCTTATCCCCACAGGGAACCCACACCCTCCCACCCACGCACGCACCCACCCGGAGCATCTCGTCCGTGGATCCGAAGCCGCCGATGCAAGACACCACCGCCTCAGCGCCCTCCAGGTGCCGTACAAAGGTCTGCGGCTCCAACGCATTCCCACGGACCCAGTCCACCGAGCCCACCCAGGGCTCCCGGACCAGAGGGGGCGTGCCTGCGACCCACCGCAACCCGCATCACCACCACCGTCATCGCGGCCGTCACCGCAGTGGGGGACCAGGGGCAGCCGGCAGGGGGAGGCTCAAGACTCGGCAGCGGTAGCGGCTTAGGCAAGGGCGCTGTGGTGCCTGGTCACGCCGAGGTGTCGCGTGCTGCCGGCCTGCCGCAGGGTTTGACCCGACCCGACCCGACCTGGCCTGGCCAGGCGGCAGGTGGCTCCTTGCACCTGGGCTGTGTCTAACCCTGACGGAAATGTCTCGGATCACTCGCACAGTCTTCACCCTCCCTAGGCCCCGCCCCTCACCTCCTCGACTGACACCCAGAACAGTCAGGCCTGACGCGACCGCCTCCCGGCACACGTAGCTGCCCACGAAGCCACGACCCCCGAAGACCAGCAGCTTGGGGGGCCCCGAGTGTCCCGCCGCACCGGCAGTTCCCTCCTGCGGTGAGGCGCGCGTGACCCACATCGTCAACGGGGTGTGTGTGTGGGGGGGGAGCGGGCCAACAGCGGACACCCACGGTGCCCGGGCTTTCGTTCCGGACGAGCAGCTGGCTGAGCTGGGATGATACTGACAAGGCACAGCATGTGAAGTAACTTGCGGTGCCCCGCTTGGGCCAAACTTCTGGGGGCATGAAAGGCTAATCAGGCGAGCGGTGGTGTCGAAACTATGAAGCAGAACCACAGTGAAACGCTTTAGTCTTTCATGTGTAGCTGTACTCCGTTCAAACATACCTGGGGCGATGAAGATGCGAAAGAACCTGTTGCAGAGGCGGTCGTTGATGAAAACCTTCCAATGTTTCTGCCGGAAAAATCGAATGAATTGTCAAAACAATGCCGCATAACCGCGGAACTCCAACATAGCCAACCTTTCTGCGCTAAGACTTGCTCTTGCGAGCAGGGCACCTCTCCGAAGAGCCCCGATGCCAAGGATGAGCGACATGGTCAAATCGGAAATCGCGGGTGAAATCGTTCTAAGGATCCAAGCTTCCCAGCTGCTGATAGTCAGATTGGCCCACAGGCAGTATGTGAAGCGATTAAGTATGGCAAAGCAACAGGTGGGCCCTAGAGGACTAAGGGAGGCCTAGGAGCCAAGCGATTTGAGCCGTCAAGCACTTCGCTTGGACAGTTACGCTCTTGTGCAAGCCTTGCCACAGGTGCGGCATCACAGCCAATTATAGCGGTTTCGATAATGGTCGTACCGGTCCTCTCCGGTGCTGTTTTGGATGTCCTGCCTTATGGCGCTACCGTGTGGATTTGCTCCTTTCTTATCTGAATGCCTTAAACAGCAACGCTCGACACCTGTACTCATGACGGTTACCGTTGCAGCACGCAAACCTTGAGAAATGGCTCTTCGCTCTGCCAGCTGGGGGCAACGGTGTGACCTCAGATGGTTGCGTGGTATCCAACGTAAAACTCAAGGTTGCTTCGCCTGACGGCCAATAATGCAATAGGGTATGCGAACGTTTTGGAGTTGTCCGCTCCCGCGCTCAAGGCTGCGTTAAGTAAGGAGAAAGGGCACCCCTCTGCTGAAATTCGTTGCAGCTTTGCACCCGAGCAGTCCTCCAAAACTCCGGAACTTGCAACATGCTTCCCTGTGTCGGTCTTGCAAACTGAGATTCGGATGCTAAGCATAAGTCAGATGCATGCTAACATCACGAATCGCAAGAATGAACTGTGAATGAACTGACGTTTGGAATAGCGCGGCCACCCGCCCGCGTAGGTCACGAAAAACATGATTGCGAGCGAGCGTTGACTGAAATAGTGTAGTTTTCATTTGTGTGAAAGAATAATATTCACAGGACAAGCCAAACATCGGAAACCAACTTACCGTCCAGCTGGGCCCTGCGGCGATGAGGGCATAGGCCAAGCCGCACAGAACTTATGTCTCTTTCAGACTTTCGGGTCACCGTTGGACCCTTCTATCATTTTATTGGGGTCGGGCACCCCAACGTGAGTTCTCCCCGTGTTTTGCCACCCTTTATAGTAGTCGCTGTCTCACACAGCTGCCGGTATAACTACTTTTCCGCAGCAAAATGGATCGCGATAAGCTTATGAAGATGGCCGGTGCCGTGCGCACCGGCGGCAAGGGTTCCGTCAGGAGGTGCGGCGGCTGGAGGCGCCTGTGTTCAGGACGCGCGTTCGGCCTGACGCGTGCATGGTTGACTGATGCACAGAAAGAAGAAGGCGGTGCACAAGACGACGTCCACTGACGACAAGCGGTTGCAAAACACGCTCAAGCGCCTCGGCGTGAACACCATTCCGGGCATTGAGGAGGTGAACATTTTCAAGGACGACACCGTCATCCACTTTGTGAACCCGAAGGGTAAAAATGCTCATTTATTCAAAGGTTTTGTGCTAGAGATCGTGGCCGGCGTGTTAACCAAGGCAAATTTCCCTTCACAGTGCAAGCGTCCATTGCTGCCAACACCTACGTTATCAGCGGCCCATCGCAACAGAAGAGTAGGTAACGCACGGGTTCCTTCAAATTCAAAGCTACGTTATAGGCATTGAGATCTGACAGCTTTCTCGTCTCTGGCGCCGACAGAGATCCAGGAGCTTCTGCCAGGCATTCTTAACCAGATGGGGCCAGACAGCCTGGTGCACCTGAAGAAGATGATGCAGCAGGTATGGGTCTGTTGAGGGCTCCGAGTGTTGCACGTGTTGGACGAGTGATGATAGGGGTATTTTGTACGGCGACGCTCAGGCTCCTACCCCTGCTAACCTCACTCCGCGTCCCGCTCCTCGCAACTGAGCGCAGCTGGGCGCTGTTGGCGGTCTTCCCGGTGGCCTAGCCGGCGGCCTCGGGGCTCTTAGTGGACTGGGCGGCCTAGGCCCCATGGCTGCTGCAGCTGCAGCTGCGGCTGGTGGTGCCCCAGCGGGAGGAGACGACGACGGTGGGTTGCCGGGGCGGGGTTCGTCGGGTAGTGCTGACGGGGATGACGCCAAACGCTGCTTGGATATCGCCGCAAGGGAGCGAAAGTATTCGTTTGCAGCTGGGGGGTTTCACCATATGGGCGGGCGGGGGGCGTTTCGCGGCAACTGCCATCCTCCTCCCGACGTTGCCGATTTTGCAGACGTGCCCGAGCTGGTGGAGAACTTCGACACTGCCTAAGGGGGCGCGTTACGTCGTGCTGGGCAGGTCGCATGCGTTGCGGAGGAGCAGCCGGGCCGCTGACCACGGCCAGCACAACGGCACTTTCACGAGCCGGGCCACAGCAACCGATCTCTGTCAGGGCTCGCACCAGCAAAGCACGACATTTGAGACGGATGCTGGCGTTGCCCCTCCTCCTGTTGTTGTCCGCTCTAGCTTGTTTGGATCCGGAGAGCGGGGCGGTGAGGAAGGCGACGTGCAGCCGGCATCGGGGAGCTGTAGAATCGGGCATGTCAGGAGACCCGAGTTCATTGGCGTACAACGGTCGATTACAGTCTATGTGTCCACGTTGCAGGGCTTGGGATTTGCGTAGCAGGACTTTTGGGGCAAATGCCGAAGTTGAATGTCTCCGATGCAATAATCGGGTTGGCGTCTGTTTGGCGGTGCACCTGCGGGCACCTGCTCATCACTCTGCAGGCTGGCGTGGGATTGCGACTCTGTGTGCTGGCTGCTGTAACGGCGTCGCGTGTGAATGCCCTCACGTGTCCCCCTCCTTTATTTGCGGGTTCTGCGTGTTGACCTCAAGAGCTCGGGTGGGGTGAGAATTCGGGCGGGGGGTTCGGGCGGGAGGTACACTCGCATGACAGGGCAGCGTTTCGGACTCCTTAGTTGCAGCGCTTCCGACAGCAGCCAGTTTTTTATGTTTCTTTGATACATCAACAGTATTCCCTGCTTGATCGTGGACGTTGGCAGCTAGGGCTTCTGTTGCTTACACGCCGCCAGCGGGCCACTCAACCGTCCGACTCAGGTTCGGAATTTGCATTAAACAACGTACATGTCTCCGTTTTTCGGTACTGCGTTTTGACACCAACGACGCCTACGTCGTCATCGTCGCTGGCGATCTGTACCTTATTCCACACGGACTGTTGCTCTGGCAGCAGCGCAGCTTTTCAAAATGTCTACTATTTTCCTGTACCCCCTCCCCTCGGTGATCATGGGATGCATACAGAGTGCGGGGTCGGTACCGCATCGATATTTTGCATGAGTGGGGTAAAAGTCATTAAGTGGTGGGGCTGCGATCAAGGCAGCACATCGACATCGCCCTGGAGGTGCATGATGATGATAATGATCATCATCTGGGCAGGTGAGGTCTGCGACCGTCAGTGCGACAGCTGGGTGCGTCGTCCGCTCCTGCAGTGCTCAAGTGAAGGGACCGCCGTGGGCAGTCGGCCGCACAGGTACAGCAGTTGTTAGCACGTGTCATCAAGCGGGCGGGGCTCGGGGGCACCCCTATACATCTCCGATGTACATGCAAGACGGTCATCGACGTCTACGCAAGGTGCCGTACAATGTTTCGTGTGCAACAATGGTGTGTTACCGTAGTGTTGAATTTGTCAGTCTAACATCCCAAGAGCAAGGGATGTCAGCTGTCAAATCCAACTGTTAGTGAGGAACACTGTGTTTCCCGTCACATGGCAGGTCTTCGCGAGTGGATGGCCTCCGCATGGGATACGCGGCCTGTCCTGGAGATCTGAGTTCTTGCAACGCGAAGGACTGATCTTAAAAGACACGAAGAAGGCATCGGCTGCATATGGCACAATACAAACGCGTAGCAGTTCACTCCCGAAGCCATGCATCCTTTCCACAAAGAGCTGCGGCGCCTGTACCCTCATGCCGCATACGCAGGACTGCCCTTTAAGCGCAGGCAGGCTAGAAGCTGAAGCTAAAATTCATCCTTCTCCCGCGGACTCCCTCCAGCTTGAAATTCATGATAATACACCGTTTATGACATATTTTAATTCACAGCAGTGTAATTGTCTTTGGGGTCGCTTGTATCCGCCTTTGAGTACAATGCGTCGTACGTGTTTGAGGTTTTACACCAACAGAGTGCCAGCTCGTATTGTGAATGTTCAACGCTGACATACTTGGCATAGGCTTACTGCACGTGAATTTCGACACGACCCATTTGGGGCGTATCCGGCCGGGCAGGCTTTGGGGTTGACACCATGCAGTGTGCGAGTCCGTCGTCGACTAGGGCCTGCAAACTGCAGGGACGTAATCAGGAATTGGTATTACCAATGCAAGCATTTCGCGGCAAGTCCATGTTGGGCCTGCACTGCTCTACTTGCCCGGCTACCCTGAACGTATCAATGCCAGCAGCTGGCATCACATGGCGGCGCTTTCAAGGTGAAAAATACACAAAGGAAGATAGGTGGAGCGCCCTCTAGCGGCGAGAGTGGCGGTTAAAGCGAAATCGTTATCCATCGCTTGCACAGGATACACGTGCAGTGAACGCGCCAGCATGCGAGGCATCACTGCGGTGGCAGCATTCAGGCCTGGCAGCAGTCCTGCGCCAAATTCGAGTGCGATGGCACTTGTGGGGAACGACGGCAAGTCAAGCTCCCTGCGGAAACTTGTAGTTGATGGAGTAGACGATTCTGCCGTTGTCCAGGTGAGGCTTCTTCCATGTTGGCGCGCTGTTTCCCTGCCGGCGACTGTCCCCAAACCACCTCCTGAGCATGAAACCCGTAGTAACGGTTCCTTTTGTCATTGCCCAATGATCGAGGAGCGCCGATGACGATTGCTTATATGTATGGACATATTTGCTTGGCCTTGCGAGCTGGTTCAGAAGCCCTAGTTGATGACCGCGCGTGTGCGCACGATGGCAGCCGTTTGGGCGCACAGATGCCATTGCGCTCTGGCTCGGCTTCAACCTCACCCTGCCTTGACCGGTCGCTGCTAAAGCCATCCGGCTGTTCCAGCACTGGACCCTGCGGGGGCTGCGTAGCTCAAGTCTCGGCGGCTCGCGCTGCGCTGCGCTGCGCAGGTCAAGTTCTGTCTCAAGTACCGGACCAGCTACGGCCAGTCCGTCAAAATCATCGGCTCGCATCCCAAACTGGGGTCCTGGGATGTCAACCAGGCCCTGGTCCTCGACTGGACGGAAGGAGACCGCTGGGTGGCCACCGTGGAACTGCCGGCGGGCTCTGTTTACGAATACAAGTAGGGATGGTTTGCGGCTGGGGAGGCGATCACTCGGCAGCATCGGGTCGCTGCCTCGACACCCCCTGCGCTGGATGGTGGACGGGTTGATGTCTGTTCCTGTACGTTCCTACCCCCACCCCCAATCTGCAGCAGCGCAGCTTCAGTCTGCCTAGCAATTTCCATTAACCCCCACCCTCGCCCCACCCTGGCGCGCCCTGGCTTGCCATATCGTCCCGTACGTACGTACGGCAGGTACGTCCTTGTCGATCACGACTCACGTGCGACACTGGCCTGGCAAGGCGGCGGGAACAGCGTGCTGGCGCTCGGCGACCAGGACGACAACGGCGTGGAGGTGCAGGACAACTGGTGCGTGACGTGGGTGGGTGGGTGGGTGGGTGGGGCTCAGCTGCCGGGCGGGGGGGCCCCAAGGGCAGGACTCACTCCGGGGTGTGCGCGGGCCGCGGCTCCAAGCGAGAGGGGGGAGGGGGTTCTGAGACAGCCCGAAAAGGGCGCTGCCCGGGGGGCCGTCGGCTGATGTCCTTCGGCTGGCTGGCTGGCTGGCTGGCTGGCTCGTTAGCTGGCGGGGTTCCTGGAAGTGCAGATGTATGTGCGCAGCAGCAGCAGCAGCAGCAGGAGGAGCGGTGCGAAGGGATGCGTGCGGAAGTGGGTTCCCGGGGACGGAAGAGTGGGTCCGAGGGGGGGTTCGGTCGCCCCGGGGGGGGAGGGGGGGCGAAGGGGAGGGAAGAGAGATGGCCGCATGCATCGCCCGGTACTGCAGCCAGGGGGCTGTCAGGGGGGCTGCTGAGCTTGGGAGGGTCTGTGGGGTCACCCGCCGGGCGCATTGCGGGTGCGGGTGGGTCTGGAGATGGGACCCGGGTGTGGATGGATGGGTGGGTGGGTGGGTGGGTGGGTGCGGATGGGGGATCCGGGCCGCTCTGGTCTGGTGGGTGGTTGCGCCGCGGGGGGTGCGCAGCTGAGTTGCACATCGGCGGGAGCCGGAGGGGGGATGCGGCTCTTCACGCTGCGCCTGCAACTCCGCGTTGATGACGTGCTGCAGGGGCAACAACCCGGGGCAAGCGGCGTTGCTGGTCAACGGCATGACGACGACACGGGAAGGCAAGCTCCAGGCCTGGGCAGCGTAAGTGCACTGCCGCAGGAGTCACGGCGGGTTGCTGGGTTGTTGTCCCTGGGGTCTGCCCCCTACCATGTGTGTGTGTGATTGGTCAGGGGACCTGAGTTGGTCTGTCCCACCGCGGTGGCGAACGGAGGTTGTGGTATTGATGGTGTCAGAAGTTTGTAGGGGCGTTTGGGTCCACGGGCTGTGTGTGTGTGCACGACATGTGCGTACGGCGCGCGCGCACCCCGGTCCAGTGAAGCAGCGGTTATATGATTCTCTCCCCTCTGTCCCCTCTGCCTATCGCGCCGCTTGTTGGGCGGTGCTTGTGAGGATGGTGTGCTGAAGGTTTGCGGCCCTGCTGCCGCCCTCCCTCTCGCCTTCCTCACGTGTTCTGTTCGCCCCCTTACCTGACCCCCACAGGGAGATGCGGCAGTACCGGGCGCTGGCCCGCACCGCTCAGTACGAGCTGTCCAGGAAGTCGGAGGAGCTGCAGGCGTCGAAAGCGCAGGTGGGCAGTCCATGTCTGATGACGCTGGCATCCGAAGAGATGGACGGCACACGACTCGGATGGCGCGAGGGCCGGGGGTTGGCTACTTTGCGACTTCGGAGCCATGTCGCACCACTTGGGCGTAGCTGGGCGTAGCTTGGGCGCCCCATTGCCACATCCCGTATAGGGCCCACCACGTCATGAGCGTGTGGTGGGGGATGAAGGGATCGGGTGGACTCGGAGGTGGGTGGCACCGTTGGCGAGTGCCGTTGGACGACCCCCGCGGGCCCACTGACCCTTCTTAGTCTTAGACTTTACACGCTTATGAAGCCGCCGTCCAGCTGGCCGGAGGCATAACCTCGCGAGGGGTTCATTTGAGCTTTATCATCGGCGCATGCTGCTGCTGGCCCCGCCCGCCCGCCCCAACCCACCGCTACTCCCTTCGCTGCTGCTGTCTCCGCCGCTGCTGTAACCACTGCCGCTGCTGCTGTCACCACTGCTGCACTGCGGTTGTGTCCAGATTGCGCGGCTCAAGATGGAGTTGAGTGTGAGTCTGAAGGCCCGCGAGGACCTGGAGATGAAGATTGCGGAGATGGAGAGCGAGAACCTGGCGTTGCGGGCGCAGGTGGCGCAGAGCCAGATCGCCATGAAGAGCACCCTGGAGGAGGCCATCAAGCTGCTGCAACAAGGTGAGCGGCAGGCGGGAACGGGGGGGGGGCGGGGAACTGGGGGGGGGGCGGGGACGGGGGGGGGGCGGGGACGGGGGGGGGCGGGGACGGGGGGGGCGGGACGGGGGGGGCGGGGACGGGGGGGGCGGGGACGGGGGGGGGCGGCCGTTATCCTGCCTGTGGGGCCGCAATGACAGGACAGACGTGATGGCAGCAGCTGGGCGCACCGGCGGGTGCAGGGGGGCTTGGAGGCCTTTTGCGGCCGCTGGGGGCACGAGAAAACCTGTCCTTTTGACCGGGGATAAAGCGCTTGGCATGGTTGTTTGCCTCTCACGGCGGTTGCCTCCTTGGGCGCTCCCACGCCCCCGGCAGAGATTGAGGAGGGCGAGGAGGAGCTCCAAAACGAGGAGGAGGAGGCGGCTGCCCTGGGGATCCCCTCGGTGGGCGCCGGCGGGAAGACCAGCGCCTCGAGCGGCGGCAGCCCCTGGGGCTGGGGCCGGCCCGTGGCGACCAAGGAAGCGGAGACGGTGAGGACGGACGGAACGGACCCATGGGTCGGTCTGGGAACCGTGGGTCGGTCTGTGCGAGGGGCCGAGAGGGGGGATGCATTCATTGGCTCCGGTACCGCACCGGCCCTTAGGAGGTGGACGTGGACGCGGGGCTGGGGAGGTCCCGGGGAAGGGGGACACCGCGGTTCTGCATTGCGGCGATCCTGCCGTATTGGCGAATTCGATATGTCCGTGCACGGCTCGTGTGTTATTTAAGCAGGCAGAACAGGAGGGCGTGACATGTGGTCTCCGGTAGCTCTCCCCGGTGACACGTCTGCTGCCCTCCGGATGCTCCTTCTGGGAATATCCTTACTCTGCAGGTCTACGCCGGCAGCAATGGCAACGGCAATGGCAACGGCAACGGCGCGACCTTTGAGCGGTTTGGGTTCCGTCTGGGCGGCACCTCGTTCGACGGGTCGACGGGTGGCGAGTCGGGGGCCGTCAGGTGGGTGGGTGGGCGGGGGCGCCAGGGTGGGGTTGGGTTGGGTGGGAATGCCATGTGCGGCGAACGATGCACCGCGCACTTGGGGACGGGGTGCAGGGAGGGGTTTGGGGGCTGTGTGCTGCTCATGAGTGCAATCGCTCATAGGCGCAGTCGGTGTGTCTCGCTGTCTCCGCGAGCCTGGCCACCCCGCGACGGGCTCGGGGGATTTATTGTCTTCAGGAACAACAAAGACATCTGCCCCTTGCCTCCCCCCTCCTCCAACCCTTCCCTGTGCGTGTGTCCTGTCCTGCCTCCCCCTTCCCCCTGGGCCCAACCAGGCCCTCGCAGGAACGAGCCGCAGATGGCTCCTCACCCCGCGGAGCGCCCTCGACGTACGGCGGGTCGGCCGGCGGTCACGTGCTAGCGGACTGGCGGACGCGGCTCGGGGGCAGTGGGCAGTAGGGGCGCCACGCCACTGGGCCCCACCGCACAGCGCCAGCCGGAGAAGAACCGCGGGAGGAGGAGAGTCTTTCGGCGCCTGTCGGCCTCGCTGGAGGATCCTTCCCCGGACGTGCGTTGCAGCAGCCCGCCACCGGTTGGTCTCTCTCGCGAGGCGAGGCGAGGCGAGGGCGAGGGCGAGGGGGCCCCGTGAGGGGTCGGGCGGTGCCCCCCATACGTTGTTCAGCGTGGACCGGTGAGGGCGAGGGAGGGGGTTCAAGGGGACGCCTGTGCCGCCCTGGACGGATATGCTGCGGCGGCTCCGTGGGACATGTGATTGAGCAAAAAGATGACAAGGTGCGGTTGATGTTGATCATCGTCATGGTGAGCGGTGTGGTGAATGTGTGTGGGGGGGAGGGGAAAGGGGAAAAAGGGGGGGCGGAGCAGGCACGCCCCGGCCCGGCGTAATGGCACGGAGCAAGGGAGCTGCCTGCAGAGCTGCCCCTGGAGTGTGAGGACGCGGTAGGCCTGGCTCTGAGGTGAGCCTGTCCTGAGCTTGGAAGGGATGCGGTGCCGGGGAGGGATGCGGGTGCCTGGGAGATGGGGATTCGGGGGATGGCGTGTGTGTTTGTGTGTGTCAGTATGTATGGATCGCACGCGTGAGCTTTCGATCGGGCTCGAAGTCGATGTCGGTTGGGGTTGCGTTGACCTGTACACGGTGGTGAAATGCTGAATATTGTCGCCCATGTGAAATTGGAAGCGCAGGCGTTGCGAGTGGGTTTGTCAGGGGTGTTCCAGGACCACGATTTTGCATACACACATACGTACAGAGAGCATATCGTGTCGATCCCACGTCCCGCGGCGGCGTGTTCCCCGAGCTGCGGAGAACGCGGCGAGACCGCAGAGAGGGGGGTTTAGGGTTCGTGGGCGTGTGCGTGTGCGCGCAACGGTTGATGATGAGCAGCTGCAAAATCCAAGGTGACAGAGCAAGCTGGCAGATGCACCCACCTATACCACCGCCACCACCATCACCCGGGGTATGTGTGGGCGGGGGGTGTGCATCTGTTCATGTGGGCCCGGACAGTGAGCTTCGTGTGGGCCCGGAGAGTGCGCTGGTCGGGGTCTTTTGCGCTGTGTCGGTTGCGGCCGGCGGTGGGCCGACGGCCTCTCGGTTGCCCCGACCCGACCTGACCTGACCTGACCTGACCCGGCAGGTGAGGATCCTTAGATGTACACTATGACCGTCCCCGACGCGTTGTCGTTGGCTGACGGCTGACGGCGCACGGAAGAGTTAATTTTGGCGAGATTAGGCAGCGAGGAGCGAGGAGGAGCGGATTTTGTTACCTGGTGGTTTTCCCCCAAAGCGCCCCCGGCTCACGAGGCGTCAATGAATGTACGGACTACATCACGACGTGCGGCACAGCAGAGGTTTTCCCGGTGGTGGCCGTCTGCAATGGGCGCAGCTAGCCTGGCCTTGCCGAGCGAGGAGGAGGAGGCGCAAAGCCAATCGCGCACGTGCCCTTGCCGTACGCGCTTCACTCCCGGCGTCCCAGTCCAGCGGCTGCCGTACAGCCTGCCGTACAGCCTGTCACAGTTGCGTTCAACGACGTCGTACGGACAATCAGAGCCGACAGTCTCCAGAGAGTGCCCCCCCCCCCTGTGGGGTGTGGCTAGGGGCCAATCAACTGCTCTTATCCGTCGTCCCGCCGCCACTGTCTGTTTGGCCTGCCGCGAGTTCCCCGTGCGGCGAGGGCTCTCGTTTTTTGTTATTAAGGAGGATGTTACAGCGGACCCCGCTAGGGTCATCGGTGACAGGCAACGGCCACAGCCGAAGCTTCCTCACCATACACTGCCTAAACGAACTGGCGCCACCATGGCGCACCGGACAGGCTCCGCAAACGCACCGAAACACTCCCCGGGCCCACACTACCCAGGGAACCACCCCGTTCCTGAGAACCAACCCCGGCTAGGGATAAAGCCCGGTCAGGGGGAGTTAGCCACCAGGGCGCCCCTATTAGCGAGCCACCCCCACCACCCCAACCAAGGCGGGGTCACTTCTCCAGCGGTGGCCCGTAGTCTCGGAGAGATACGGGGGCTCGCGAGCCACCATCAGGGGCCTGCCCGTACGGTCCCACAGGGCCGAAAAAAACGCCCAAACCTAGCGATGGCGCCACGGGGCCGTTGAGCGCGTCAGAGCCCCGTCCACCCGCGGCTCATTACTACTGAACGCCCACAGGTTAAGAAGTATTATCGATTACAGCCTTCTGGTACCTGCTAGTGGTGGACAGTGGCCCCTTAAGCACCACTAAGCACATAGCCCGGATATCTCCGGGCACCACCGCCAAGGCCCTCGCCCGCGGCACGTCAGGTGATGCACCCAAGTGCTGAAGGAACCCGCACCGCCTCGCGGACGACGCCCCGCCGCAGACAGGCGGTGGCGGTGGCGGTGGCGGTGGCGGTGGCGGTGGCGGTGGCGGTGGCGGTGGCGGTGGCGGTGGCGGTGGCGGTGGCGGTGGCGGTGGCGGTGGCGGTGGCGGTGGCGGTGGCGGTGGCGGTGGCGGTGGCGGTGGCGGCTGAGAGGGCAGCGGCGGCGTCGCCGCGGGACACTGTGCGCGCTTCGACGGTGGCGGACAACTGTGCGCGACAGCGATTGATGCAGCACTTGGTGTTCCCCGCCGCGGCTGGGACCGGGAGGGGCCGCAGCACCCCATCCCGGCGGTAGTGGGGGAGCAGGAGAAGTGCACAGCGCCCGTCATCACGGCCTAATGCTGCCGTGCGGTTAGGGAGGGGCCTCAGAGGGGGGGAATGGAGCTGGGGGAGCAAGCGTGACAGGGAGGGTCGAGGCGTGTCTTGAGGCGGGCGTCGGAGAGTGTTTGGAGGGTTGAGTCGCCTCCGTTCGCGCCAGAGGGTCTTACTTTGGGAGGTAGCAGCATGTGGCGGGCAGCGCCGGGCATGGTTTGTTTCTTTCCCGGTCCTTGGTGCGGCTGCTTGGCTGTGGTCGGTGCAGGTGCGGTGCTGCTTCCGAGGCGGCGCGGTTTTCAATTCTGCGGTGCTGCTTGCAAGGCGGCGCGGTTCCTTAGCTTTCTTTGCAGTGTGCTAAGTGAGTTATTTAAGCAGGCAGAACAGGAGTGCGTGAGATGCGAGGGGCCGAGCGGCGCCCAATAGTTTGCTCAGCGTTCTTAGTGTGTACGGGGTCAGGTACGGGGAGGCGGCCACGGGGTCCGCTGTAACAACCTTGATCGATAGATCCATTCGAAGTGCCACTGCTCCTAGCAACGAATGAACGTCGCCACATGCGCGTGCCGTACGGCATTGTGACTGAAGCGCACGAGAACGAGTGCTTGGGCAACGGAGTCGACGGGTTTGTGTTGGCACCTGGTCACGGTGCAGCTCCTGCGCAATGTATGTACCTTGATGACGGAACGCACAGGGTTGTACCCGTCCAGGATTTGTTTGTACCCGGCTCACGACCCTGCCTGGCAGAGAGGGTCGCGGGGGTCGGGTGCCTGGCAGAGAGGGTCGCGGGGGTCAGGTGCCTGGCAGAGAGGGTCGCGGGGGTCAGGTGCCTGGCAGAGAGGGTCGCGGGGGTCAGGTGCCTGGCAGAGAGGGTCGCGGGGGTCGGGTGCCTGCAGAGAGGGTCGCGGGGGTCAGGTGCCTGGCAGAGAGGGTCGTGGGGGTCGGGTGCCTGCAGAGAGGGTCGCGGGGGTCAGGTGCCTGGCAGAGAGGGTCGTGGGGGTCGGGTGCCTGGCAGGGAGGGTCGTGGGGGTCGGGTGCCTGGCAGAGAGGGTCGCGGAACAATTGCAACGCAACAAACGTACTAGCCATGCCTGCACAGCCAAGCACGCGCATTCATGCATGCGCCCATCGTGGAGCCCTGCTGGAATGACCGTACGGCAAGCGACGCAAGTTCTGAACGGCACTTATCCGCCATTGCTCTTTCTTGTGCTCGGTGCAACGAACGGCGTGCATTATGAAGCTCAGTGCCACCATGAGCAACCGCAGTGCATGCTCCTCGCCGTAAATAACCTTCTGTACATCGACCCACGCACATGCTCAGCTACTGCCGTACAGTGCTGCGACACCTGGTCGACCGAAACGGTGGAAAGAACACATCAGGCAGACAGTGGTCCTTAGGGATGGACTCATATGGGCATCCGCAAGCTGTGTATGTGTTTTGAATTTTGGCTGGGACATTGTGATTGGGTTTGGAAGACACCATTGACGCACAACCTTCCTTGGTCCGGTTAAGTCATTCAAGTACGAAACGTTTGCTCAAACTTGTTCCGTGAATATGTTCTAACCTAATCGATTGGTTTCAACTTTATGGTTGTTACGTGATATCAGCGCTTAGGGAGGCTGCCACTTGATTGTTGTGCGACACTTGATTCGAGCGCCTTGAGGACGGAAGGTAAACGAAGTCAGCAACGGGCCGACCCCAGCGCGCCCCGCTCCATGGGTCACACGACTCACCCTGTTCCGCTTGCTGTGCTTGCTGCATGTGGCTGACCCCCACCTGGCCAGATGACCCCCGCCGGGTCGTGGCGACGCCTGAGCCACCCACACCGCGCGTGAAGTAGCCTCCGGGACGGTTCAATCGCCGATGAGGGGTCCGTTTGCAGACCCACACGCGGGCAGGGCTGGAGTGACGGCCGGCCGAGATGTCTCCGTGGGCCGCAGACACGGCGAGGTGCCCCCGACTGCGTCACCTGAGGGAGCCGCGGGTACCACGACGGGCCCCGCCCCGGGCGCCGTGCGGGGCCCCAAGGTCAGAACCGACTGCGCCACCCCGGCCCGCGGGGTGGTCCAGGGTGGGTGGGTGTGGCAACTGCGGGGCCGAGCTGCGAACCGCGCCCCCCCCCCCGGGCGTCTTCGGGTTGGGATCGTGCCTCGAGGAGTGTCTCTGGCTTGTCTCGGGGCGGGGCTTTCTCCGACATCGCCGCCGCTGAGGGGGATGGGTGTGGCGGGAACCCCAGAGTCTTGCATGGGTGCGGAGGTCCTGAAGGGACCAGCCGGGGTGCGCACATACAGCGGTTTGCCCGCAAGCGCTGCTGGTTTGAGGCAGGCCCGGGGGGGACCTCAACGGCACAGCAGTGCTCTCCCCCAACCCGGATGGCTGGGGTCCCTCGCCGGCCCTCTCCCCCTCCGTGGAGACCGCGGCGGTCGTGTCAAACCGGAGGACGCGGGGCGGGGAGGGCGGTGGGGAGGGCGGTGGGGAGGGCGGTGGGGAGGGCGGTCCCGGAAGCCCCCTCCAGGTCTCCTTCCAGCGGGGGACGGAGAGCGCTCCCCCCGGGGTCCAGTCCTCCTGATTGTTTGTTTGTTTGTTTGTTTGGCGTGCCTTGGGTTGGGCCCGTGGATCAGCACGGCCCGTACGTCAGGGCGTCCTTCATTGGATATGGACTGGGCGGCTGAGGGGAGTCATCGGGCGCGATGAGCTGGTACTCAACACGGCAGGCCAGGTTAGGCCAGGCCAGGCAACATGCCAGGCCAGGCAACATGCCAGGCCACGCCAGGCCAGGCCACATGCCAGGTTAGGGTACGCGTGGAGCTGATGTGCGTCCCCCCTCCCCCTCCCGCAAACAGCCCCTCCAGCACCCGCAGCCCCTCCACCACCGTCCTCCTGCGCCCAGTCTGCCTCCGGAGGCGCTGTCGCTGGTGGACGACACCTGGGCCTTCGAGGGGGCGGGGGCCACCAAGGTGGGCGGCGGGGCGGGGCGGGGCCCTTCTCCGCCGGGTGCACCTCCGCCGCCTCCGCGAAAATCGGAACTGATGGCCTGGGGTCGGAGAGGGCCACGCGCTGACGGAACCCGACCCGTTGTCGGAGAGGGCCGAGAGCGGGGTTCGCAAGCGTTCGGGGGCGGCGCGGGACTGCGGTGGGGCGTCCGGTGGAAAAACAGGGAGATGCCAAGGGGAGGGGAGGGAGCGGGGGAGGAGCCCCACTGGGAAATAGGGCGGGGTGGGGTGGGGTGGGGCGGGGTACAGGCGTCAAACGCGCGCCACCTGAGAGGGGGCTCTGCAGACGGCGTGTGCCGCTGACAGCCGGCCTGTATGTGTGTTTGTGAGAAACCCCGCCCGAACCACCCAGGCCCATGATCCTTACCAGCTTACCTGCGTGTGTGTATGTGTATGTGTGTGTTTTCACGGGTGACCCACGGGTCGGTTCAGGTCCTGTCCGAGAGCGGGGCCGGCGACTTCCTGGTGGTGGGGGTCCTGGGCAGCCAGGGAGCGGGCAAGTCCTCGCTGCTCAACGCCCTCCTGTACGACATACCCCTGGGAGGCCCCGTGGCGGCCGCAGCGGCCGCGACTGGTATGCCGCCCTTTCCCACGTGCTCGTCAACGGGCCCGGGTCGGGTGCGGGGCGGCAGCGCGGGCGGGATGGCGCGGCCCGGCCTGTCGCACTGCACCTCTCGACTTGAGCTTCGGGTGAGTGGGCTCCGTTGCGCAGTCGCCCACTGCTGCCCCCTTTTTCCGTGTGACGTCTTTCCCCGGAACGTACTGCCGCCCGGCCTCCTGTCGGTTCTGCTTTCTAGGGAGTGGGACGGCCAGGCAGGGGTAAACCCAAGACTCACGCGCGTTGGCTACCTTGATTGGGCTTGTGAGCCATCCATTCCGGGGCTTCGGAAGTCCCCACCCATGGCGGTCCGACTGCGGGACCCGGGTGTACCCACCCATGGGGGTATGCCAGGGTGTCTCGGAGAGGGTATCCAGGTACGTTGCGGTTTTGCGGTGCTGATGAGGGAGTGATGTGATGTCGGAGGTTGCGTGACCGTCTGCCCCCTCGGCCCCCTCGCTGTCCGGCCCGCAGGTCAACTCGACCGACCGGACCATCCTGTTGGACTCGCCGCCGCTCTGGAGCGCCAGCTGGGTTTCGGAGCTGGCGGTGGGTGGCTGCCCCTGGCACTGCAGGGTTGGGCGCAGTGCGGTTCGGTGCGGTGCGGGAGACCCAGGAAGGACGAGGGAGGAGGGGGAAGGCAGAAGAGGGGGAGGATGGGCGGTTGGGAGCCAGGTCTGTGGATCGAAGTGCGGCGCCATGCACGATTCAGAGAGAGCCTTTCTCTGTCCTGGGCTCTGGCTGCCCCCCGGGAGGGGAGCGGGGGCATCTATCTCTAGCCAGGTCGGGGTTGAGGACGGGGTAAGGATTGGGAAACCGATGCGTGGCACAGGAGTCAATACGGGGGGGAGTCAATACGGAGGTCGGGGTCGGGGCGAGGGTCTGCAACTAAGGATTGGCGCCTGGGTCGGTGTCGGGGTCGGGGTGAAGGTTCGGGGGCTGGGGGCTTCTCGGGGCCAGGCGCCCTGGAGTGGCCAAGCAGCCCACTCCGAAACCGTAAATGATGCTGTTTATGTTGCTTGGATAGATAGATACAGCCCAAGGACGCTACATAAAGACCCCCGTCTTCCTTGTACGGTACGACATGACCAACAGTCGAAGCCGGAACCGGCGTCGAGTCGAGGCGCGGCGCCCGCGGCGGGCGCGGGGGGTAACATCATGTCGCGCGCGATTGGTGAGTGATGTGATGTGTACGACCTTGTACGGCAGTCCTTGGCTGGCATGTACGGCGTGGGAAACGCGGCGGGGGGGGGGAGCGGGGCTGTGTTGGTGACACCAGGTGGGAAGGGAAGAGGCGCAGAGGGGAGGATCTGGCAGGAATGAGGACGTACGGAGGCAGTACGGAGACAGTACGGGGCCGTCACCGTAACAACGCACAGCAGTGTCGGTGTGTTTTGCAAGTAGATGACGCCGTCGGGGCGTCCAGTTGTGTGGCGACGTGGTTGGGAGGTTGCGCGCCGCCAAACCCCCCGTTCAAATCACCGAGCGGCCTCTGCCCTCAGGAAGCGGTCGCTGCCACCCCGCTGGCGGTCCGTTGCGGCCTCTGCCTTTTGCTGTGCCGTCGCGCTCCCCACACTCGCCCGTGTGGCGCTACCTCGAGGCTGCCGTACTGCCGTACTGGTGACATTCGTGTGTCCGCGTGGTGCTTCCTGGTCGCATCGACCATCAGGACCCGCACGGACTGTCGTCTGAGGGGGCCGCCACCCTCCCCTCCTCCGCCCCGTCCCCACGGGTCCCCCTCCCGCCTGCAGCCGACGTGCGGGCCCGCGGCCTGAGCCACTTACCCGCGGAGGCGGTCGCGGAGCTGCTCGGGCTGCAGATGGGGGCCCTCCTGCTGGCGGCATGTCACGTGGTGCGTACATGATGTACGGCGGGTGGCACTGTACTGTACTGTACTGCACGGCACGGACCGCATCGGGGGGCATAGGCTGCCGGCTGGGACAGCACGCGGATGGACCCCTTGCGCGCCAGCTATGCCGTACACTTGTCGTATGTGTTTGTACTGCAGGTCGTCTTGATGGTTGATGCGGTGGACGAGCCACGACTCTGGGAGTACCTGCAGGTGCAGACAAGTCTGACACCCGCGCAGACACCAGTACAGCTGCCGGTCCACCTGTACATGCGCTGCAGTGCGATGTTGTACCATCCTGTATTGGCACGTTGGCGGGGTTGGCGTGGTCAGTGCCGGTCACGGCGGCGTGCCGCCTCCCGCGCAGCCCCAGGCCCCCATCAGGGAGGCCTGCCAGCGGCCGCTGAATGCGGGTACGCCCTCCTGGCGTCGCGGCCAGGGTGCGGGATGTGGATTCGGTTACCGGTGTGGCCTCATGGACCACAAACTCTGTCTGTCGGTGTGGCGGTCAGTCGGTGCGTTAACATGTCGGTGTCGGTACACCCTAGAGAACTCCCCGCTCACCCACCCGTCCTGGAGCCCTCCCCGCCACCTCCAAGACCCGCACACCCCACACCCCACACACACAACACCTTCATCGCCTGCAAGCTGGACGTTTCTTCTCGCGGCTCAGTTCTCTTGTATACACACACGCACACCGTCATGCACCTTTCCGGCCTCCAGGTGATCGACCTGGTGGCGCACTCCCTGGTGGCGGGGCCGGGGCCGGGTTCGGTGAGGCCCAACGAGGGCGCAGCCGCAGCGGCGGCGGGTGGCGGCCCGGGCGGCGTGAACGCCACCACCGCCACCACTCTTACCACGACCAGCAGCATCAGTGGCGGCGGCGGCGGGAGCGCCGTCTGGCCGGCGGCCCTCCACACCCAAACCCACATAGGACCTCAGGTGCGGTTCGCGGCCGTCGGCGCAGTCCGGCGGAGGGGTCCTCTCCTCTCCATACACACCCGCAGCGGTGTGTGCTCTACCAGAGGGATGCGCGGGGGCGCCCGCCGATGGCTGCACTCCCACCCCCGTTTTTCTCAATTTAACCTCCACCCGCGCAAACGGCCCCCGTCCCCCGCGCCTTGCTCGCCCGGCACCCGGCTAGGCACGTTGCCGGCACCTGCCACCACAGCACCACGTCGTGTACCGCCCCCAGGCTTACAAAGCTTGCTCCTGCACACGCTTGCTTCCTGGCTGGCTGGCTGGCTGGCTGGGTTTGGGGCGATCCTCGTGTCCGTCAGGGTGCATGGGTTATGTTGATGCCGTAGTGGACCCCGGATGGTGTTGTTGATGATGTATATGAAAAGAAGTGATGCGTGTGTGTGTGTCTTTAGATAAGAGACCCGCCCGACCCAAACCAATCATCAATATCCTTTCCATACTGTTAACCTGCAAATTGGAAAACATGAAAACAGCAAGGGAGCCGCGCCACCACCAACAAAAGATTGCAGAACAAAACAAGGCCCGGCAGGAAATGGGCTCAGCAATACCCGAACCGAATGATATGTGTGTGTGTGTGTGTGTCTTGCGGGCCCCCCCTGCTCTCAGGTCGGCGGCGGCCAACGCCGGGTGGCGGAGCTGGTTGTCGTACTGACAGGACTGCACGACGACGAGCTTACTGTACGGCACCTGAGGCCCCAAGCTGAGCTGCTCAAACTGGCGCTCGCCTGCACACGGCTCCTGTCGGCTGCGCGTGGCCCCGGTGCTGCGGGTACGGATGTAGTACGGATGTACTATGGATGTTAGGATCCGAGCCGGCGTCAGCATGTGCCGCTTGTGTGACAACCCGAGCCCGCAAGGCGCAGTGGTGCCAGCCAGGCCTTCTCTGCACATGCAGGCATCATGACCAAAGATGCCCATACGCGCTCTCGAAATTGTTCTGCTTCCGCGAACTGCGGATGCAACCGACATGCGTCCGCTGCCCGCAGGGCCCATCATCGACATCCTTCGGTACTTGCGCGGCAGCGCTGACGGTGACGGTGACGGCGGCGGTGACGGCGGCAGCACGGCGTGCGGCGTGCTGCCGGGGCCGCTTGCGGGAGCGACTTCCCCGGCCGACAGCACGGAGGCGGCGGACGGTGGCAGTGGCGGGGGCGGCGCTGGCGGTGGAGAGCCGCCCCGCCAGTCGGCGGGGGCGCGTGCAGAGGCAAGCTCACCCGCGCGTCCCTACCCTCGCACCGGCAGCGACCGGGACCGCAGAGCACCCGAGGGTTCGGAGGAGCAGCGCCCCCCTGGTGTGGATACCCGACAGCATCAGCAGCGGCACAAGCAGCCGCCGCCGTTAGACCGGAAGGCCGGCGGCAGCCCTGGTCACGCAGACGGCAGGCGCGGCGGGGACTGCCGGGGGCTGCATTTCTGGGCCTTACCCCGGGTGCGGCCGCCGCCGCCGCCTCACCGCCACCCCGAGGGGCAGCCGCAGCGCGACGACGAGCCGCCGCGGGGGTGAGTCCTGGTGGCTGGGTCGGCAGCGGGGAGGCGGCAGCGCCGCCCCCTGCCACCTGCCTCCTGCCAGATGCCCCCTGCCCCCTGCCCCCTGCCACCTGCCAGATGCGAGCACGTGCCAGCGCCGCAGGTCGCTCGGAGAGCACCCACCTGCATGTGCGGCGCGGAGACGGCCACACTCACGCCCTTTGGCCACACCCACGCCCTTTGATTTCCGTTTCAACCACCTATACGCCCAGCCACAACCGACCTCTCGCGGCGCCCCGCCTGCGCCGCTCCGACGCGGGGGCGGCGCTCCCACGACCCGGCCTTGGAGTCCCCACTGCGCTCCCACGACCCGGCCTTGGAGTCCCCACTGCGCTCCCACGACCCGGCCTTGCTGCGCTCCCACGACCCGGCCTTGGAGTCCCCACTGCGCTCCCACGACCCGGCCTTGCTGCGCTCCCACGACCCGGCCTTGGAGTCCCCACTGCGCTCCCCTCCCTCACCCTCCGTGCTGTGCGCTATGTGCCGCTCCGCCCCAGTCCGGATGTGGCGGCCCTCCTGGCGCCGCTTCGCGCCGCACTGCTGGCGATGCCGCGGAGGCCGCTGGCGCTCGCCGCCACCGCCGGACGTCAACCCGCCAGGAGCACTCCCGGCGCCGCGTCGGGCACCGACAGCGGCGGCGGCGCCGCCGCCGCCGCCGGTGGTGGTGGTGGCGGTGGCGCTGGGCCCGCCGTCGGCGGTGCAGGCGCCACCGTGCCCACCCAGCCCCCGCCAGGCCCGGTCTCAGCGCCGCAGCTGAGTGAGCGCGAGTGGCTGAGAGCCGTCCAACGGCTGTGGGATTCGGAGCTGCAGCAGTGCCCCCTCCTGGAGCGCTACTACCTTGCCCGCCAGCGGACGGCGTTCACGGGGGCCGCCGGATGGCCGCTGGCGTCGAGATAGGCGCGAGCGCTAGGCGGTTCCCGGCGTTTGCCGTCAAGGTGCAGCAACTCAAACTGAACTGGCCCGCGTTCGGTTGTAGTGGAGTGCCAGGGGGGCTGATCAGCTGGGTCGCGCGTGCGTGTGATTGGTTGTTGTGGAGCGTTGGGGCGCGGGGATTGTCGAGGCGCCACGCTCGGTCGGCGGCCGAGCGCTTGGCACCGGCCAGCGGATGGGAGTGATGAAAGGCGCTGCGGCGACGGTGCTGGTGTTTGTTGGGGGACTGGAGGTCTGGCAGAGAGCTCCGCCACGTTGCCAGTTGGGTCGCCTCGAACTTGCGGAAAGGAGGCGAGACCGGGTGCTGTGTCCTCGTGCGCTTGCTGGTGAGGACCGCAAGGGACAGCCAGGGTCAGTCCCCTTCGCGGAACTGCTGGAAGGAGCTGCGAGCTAACCACTTGCGGTCCAGGCACTTTCACGAAATAAACTTTCTTCTTCGCAGAACCGAGGGGTACTCACACTCGTAGTACTTCTCCTGCTAGACGTACGGCGATCAACCTTTTGTTCGTGGACCAATTGAGGAACCCAAGCTGACCAGAACAAAGAACTGTGGATTGTGATGATCAGATTGATTGCCTTAACTTGCGTGCTTCTGCCCTAATCAGCTGTCGTACGGCCATACCGGTTCTCGTTGTCTGGAGAATGTGCTGGCACTCATTTGGCTAAATGACTTTAAGTATAGTATATGATACATGTGCGTGGCGACGCGCTTCATGCACGCGATAGGAGCCGCCCCGCGCTCTGTTTAGCAGCACCTTCCGTTGCCCGATTTTGCAATTTTTAACAGCGCACGATTTAGAAGCTGCTGCTACAAGTAGTGAAGCATTCCTGACACGGTTGCGCCGATAAGAAAAGAATGGCAGGGGTGAGGCACTGTTTCGCTGAAGAAATCAGCCTGCAATCCCTGTTATATTTATCAGTCAGTGCTGCGTGGGTTGTTCCCATTGCAGGTTCCGTCCCCCGCCAGCCAGCTCACCAAGGTGCTGGCCGGCTTGCGGCATACCTTCGTCGTTGCGGATGCAACACTCCCGGATTGCCCTCTGGTTTATGCCAGTGAAGGGTCAGTATGTTCAAGGCTCGGTGTCGGGTGTTTGGGCTTTGTCGTTGAGGATAATCTCGTTGAGTTTCGCCACCCTTCCGCACTCACATCGCAGGTTCTACGCGATGACGGGCTACGGCCCAGATGAAGTTCTTGGGCATAACTGGTGGGTGGCGTCCTTGGCTGGCAGTGCGCTTCTGCCTGGGTTAATCGGTGGAACGCTTGCTTTGTTTCCCAGCTGAACGATCGTTGCACGCACGGTTTTTCATAAGGTCTTGCGTGAAGCCGATGTTATGGTCTTCCTGTGTCACAGACGCAGAGGGCAGCGAGCGATGGGGAACAGACATGCCGGTTGAAAGCTGAGTCCTTGGGCACTAGTGGCGTTTCCGGCGCGCATTTAGTCGCATCCAATGCATCCTTGGTTGATACTGCATACGGCACAATCAAGCACTGCATGCGTGCTGCGTAGCGACCGGGCCCCCTTTGCGTGAAGGGGCAAAGGCGCCGGGAGGTATCTCACCCAGCGAACTCACCCTGCGACGAGCATGCAGAGAATAAATATAAAACTGCACGTTGCGTGACGGACAGTCGGCATGGTAACTGCCCTCCGCTGGTTTACGGCGTACATATCCCATATAATTCCCGACCCCTTCCTGGTGCGTTAGATGCATTGATTTACCCCTGGACCGCACCAGGGCTCGAAAATCAAAGCGTAGAAATAAATGGATAACAAGCGGGGGCCCGTTACCGTGTAACGGGCTGCTTGCCTTTTCCTATCAAAGTACTCGTCGCAGTGCGAGTTTTCTGGGGGACATGCCTCCGAACGCTGCCTTTGGCCCTTCACGCAAAAGGGGGCCCGGTCGCCGCACATGCAGTATCTATCAAGGATGATTGAATGCGACTTGATGCGACGAGCCCTCAACCGGCATGTCTGCTCCCCATCGCTCGTCTGGAAGTCCCGGAGCGCTGCGGGGACGGTGTGGGGCATTATGCAAGGCTGACGCGGTCTGACCCAACTGTGCCCACCCCAGCAGCATCTCGCGCGCCCGGCCCCCCCCACACCCTCCTGTGCTGCTGCTGCTGCTGCCGGTTCTGCTGCTGCTGCCGCGCAGTCGTTTCCTCCAAGGCGAGGGCACGGACCCGAAGGAGGTCCAGAAGATCCGTGATGCCATCAAGAAGGGCGAGGCCTGCTCTGTGCGGCTGCTCAACTACCGCAAGGACGGCACGCCCTTTTGGAACCTGCTCACGGTCACACCCATCAAGACACCGGACGGCAAGGTGTCCAAGTTCGTGGGCGTGCAGGTGAGCCGGCCGGCCGGTCATGGGGGAGGGAGGCAGGGAGGGAGGCAGGGAGGGAGGGAGGGAGCCGAACGGCCATGAGGCCTGACACTTTCATGAGGCCTAACACTCCATGAGGGAGGGAGGCAGGCAGGGAGGGAGGGACCTGGTGGCGGCTGAGTCCAGGAGAGCCCCTGGAGCGGCCCGTGTTGTCGCTTCACGCCGGGCTGCGTCGGTTCTTCGGTGCCTTTCATTCCGACAATCCGGGCGACCGCCCGGGGGTGCGCAGTTGGCGGCCCCAACATGGCTGCAGTGCGGACTGCATCGTTTGTGAGCGCGCGTGGATGTGTGGGGGTGCACGCGGATGCGCTATGAGCTTGCCTCCTTAAACTGCGGCGAAGGGCCCGTTTCTGTATGAGTGGAAACTCAGGGTAGGGGTAGGCGGGTCTGCAGGCGAACTAAGCCTGACAACGTGGTAGGTGGGTGGTGGGGGCGGGATATGGAAACCTGAGGGGCATATATCCAGGGCCAGATCCTGAAGGGCTTGTATTGATCACCCATACAGCGATTCGAAACGAATAAACCCCATCGAACGAATGAAACCACATGGAACGAATCCACCATGGCTTGTGGTGGCACAAATTGAACAGCGCGCGCGGCGCACGCTTGTGTGAGCTACGCCAGGTCGGCAGGCCATGATGGGCATCTTGAGGAGCGGCGGGGAGAGGGCGCATCGGTCGGGAGGGAGGGAGGGCGCATCGGTCGGGAGCGAGCGAGGGAGGGGCGGCGACCCTTCGGATGACGGACAGCGGACAGGGTGCACAGCGAAGGAGGGCGCGCCGGCAGTGCAACGAAATCGCCCGAACGCCTGACATGATTGGGTTACGGGCGGGATCGGTGTGCGATGCACGAACACGCGTCACAACATACCATACCGCTCAGACAGGTTCTCTAGGATTGCGTTTGGCGGCGCCCAGGGAGGAAAGCCGTTGTTTCCGCGTTGTGCTCGCCTCGCTCCAGGTGGATGTGACGAGCAAGACCGAGGGCAAAGCACTCGCCGATAACGCCGGCGTGCCGCTGTTGGTCAAGTACGACCACCGTCTCCGAGAGAACGTGGCCAAGAAGATTGTGGATGACGTCACCATTGCGGTGGAGAAGGCGGAGGGCGTGGAGCCGGGGGCGGCTTCCGCGGCCGCGACGGCGGCGGGGCAGGGCAAGCCGCAGGGCGTGCGCGGCGCGGCGCCCAAGTCCTTCCCCCGTGTGGCGCTCGATCTGGCCACCACTGTGGAGCGCATCCAGCAAAACTTCGTCATCTCGGACCCCACCCTGCCCGACTGCCCCATCGTGTTCGCTTCGGACGCCTTCCTTGACCTGACGGGCTACAGCCGCGAGGACGTGCTGGGACGGAACTGCCGCTTCCTGCAGGTGAGTGAGTGAGTGAGTGAGTGAGTGCGGATGTTCGTGCAGGAAAAGGGGATGGGGATGGGGATGACGGGGTTGTGTGGAATGGGTTGACTTTGGAGTTGATGATGGGGATTGTGAGGACTGAGGAGTGGGGTTGTCACGCACAGCAGCCGGGACGTTGGTGGCCATATGGATGGGGAGTCCCCCGGCGTCTCTCCCGGGTGTCCGCTCGCAGCCTGCTCGGAGGCCAGGGGAGTAAGCGCGTAAGCTCCGTTGCGACCGACATCGCCTCGGGCGCCTCTCCAGGTGTTAAGAGAAGAGACCCGCCTCTCCACGTGTCGCTCAGTCACGGACCACTCGCTGAGCCGCGGCCCCCTCCTAAATGTCAAACAAGACAGCGGAACCGCGAAAGAGCACCAAGCCGATTACCGCCGATGCTGGGACGGACAAAGAGCGCCAACCCCTCCCTCCCCCCGCTTCCCGCCCGCCCGTCGGTCCGTCCCTCCACTGCCGTTCCAGGGCCCCGGCACGGACCCCCTGACAGTGGACCAGATCCGCGATGCCATCCGTACGGGTACGGAGATCACGGTCCGCATCCTGAACTACACCAAGCAGGGCCGTCCCTTCTGGAACATGTTTACGATGGCGCCCATGCGCGACCAGGACGGCAGCGTGCGGTTCTTCGTGGGAGTGCAGGTGGACGTGACGGCGCAGTCGGCCAACCCGGAGAAGCCGCCCGTGTGGAACAAGACGCCGTCGGCGGAGGACGAGAAGGCCAAGCAGGGCGCGGCGGCGGCGTCCATGATTAGCACGGCGCTCATGGTGGGGTGGGGTGGGATGCGGTGGGATTGGAGGCGGTGTGGGTGGGGTACAGTCGGGTAGGCTAGGGAGGGACCCACCCCCTCTCCCTACCCTACCCGGCAATACCCCACACCGCTTCCATATCGCACCCCACTGGCGTCGCCTGCTGGTACGTGCACGCGATCTGTGCGGTTGGCAGTACTGGGGTGTCGGGGGTGGGCGGCATGCTGGAGACGACGACACGACGACGATGACGATGGGGGCACTGGCGGGATGGAGACGGTCAGCGGCGGGGCAGCAGCCTGCGCCCGGGCGGGGGGCCTGGGCTGGCCCCTGGCACCCACAGCCGACAGCGCGACGCTGTCCGTCCCGTCCAGGGAGGACCTGTCTCAACTGCCTTGGTGGTTCTGGGCGCTACGACTGCCGTTGAACACAACACACAAGCTTGCACGGCCACGGGTTGTGCTTACTCGTTGATACGCGTTATGGAATGGTGCATGCCTGGCCTCAGGGGGGAGGACCCTCCGCGGGGTCAAACAGCGGCCTCCGCCCTCCGCGGGCCAAACTCACAAACACAAACACACAAGCACATCACACGCCGCGCAGATTTCTTGCACACACGCCGCACGTCGCGGCCCCGCTCGACAGCTCGGCGCACCCGTGGTTCTACCAGCTATGGTGCTCCGGGTTCCCGCGCTGCCCCCCAGGGAATGGCCACACCCAACACCACCACCAACCCCTGGGCCGCCATCTCGGCCGAGATTATGCGCCGTAAGCCCCACAAGGGCGAGGATAAGGCCTACCAGGCGCTTATGGCGCTGCAGCAGCGGGACGGCAAGCTGAAGCTGATGCACTTCCGGCGAGTGAAGCAGCTGGGGGCCGGAGATGTGGGCCTGGTGGACCTGGTGCAGCTGCAGGTGGGAACGGCGGGGCGGGGCGGGGAGGGGAGGGGAGGGTACACGACCACTCGTGGACAGGGGGTGGGGGTGCGGCGGTGACACGACAACAAGCAGGGCCGCAACGTTCATGACAGTTTGGGGTGGGGCGATGGGTGGGGGCGGGGCCCCTGAGGCGAAAAGCCTGAGTTGGGCGGAGGGCATTGACCCGCACCGCCGCACGGGGGCCGGCAGCAGCGCGGGTGGGGGCCGCACCGGGGGCCGGGGTGCCACTGGGCAGCTTCGCCTGGGTCTGGGTCCGGGGGAGGAAGGCAGAGGGAGGTAGGGAGGTAGGGAGGTAGGGAAGCGAGGGGACCGCCCACCGCGCTGCAAGAGCTCGCGGCCGGGCTCCACCCCCCATTCGCTCTGGCAGCAGCGCAGTATAAATATTTCCACCACTTTCCTGTACCCCCTGGCCGCTCCGCATTCGGACGCGGAGCCGTACTGCACAGGGGAGGGGGGACATGGCTTCCTGGCAGACATGTTTTGATGGTCGGTGGCTTCCTATCTCGCGGTCCAGTCCGCCCCTCACTGACACGCGCGCGGGTTACTTGTTGCGAAACACACACGGGTGTCGTGCTAGGCACGCAGCCGCAGCCGCAGCCCACGTCAGGACCCGCAGCGAGAGGGTCCGCGCAGCCGTCCACGGGGAGGGAGCAGCACACGCCGACCGCATGTCCCCGTTGTCAGCGGTACACGGATGCGGCGGTTACGAGGACACTCCCACGGTTTGGAGTCCGCCTAGGCTCCCTAGGGGATATTATGCTACCTACTTACCTACCTACCTACCTACCTAGCTAGATAGCTAGATAGCTAGCTAGCTAGATAGATAGACAGATAGATAGATAGGCTATGTATCGATCGTTTCGTGTCCCTACTGCCGCTTCTCCTGCCGCTTCTCCCTGTCGCCGCAGCTCGGTCGCCCGCCAGTACCTTCACCCCCCTGAATCCGCCCTGGACGTTCTTACCTTCCTTGCCTTCCAGGGCTCCCCCTTGCGGTTCCCCGCGTGCGGAACTGACTGTCCACCTTCCTCCCAACCACCCGTCCACAAAGAACCCCGTCATCGGGATCTTGCTCCCCTGTCATCCGCCCACCCGCCCCTTCCCCCTCCCCTGCATCCCCCTCCGCCCACCTCGGCCGCCAGGGCACGGACTTCAAGTTTGCGATGAAGACCCTGGACAAGTTCGAGATGCAGGAGCGCAACAAGGTGCCCCGCGTGCTGACCGAGTGCGCCATCCTGGCGGCGGTGGACCACCCCTTCCTGGCCACCCTCTACTGCACCATCCAGACGGAGACGCACCTGCACTTCGTCATGGAGTACTGCGATGGTGGGTGGGTCCACTGGCGGAGGGAGCTACGTGTTTTGTGTGTACAAAGAAAAACTTAGCCGCGTGTACTATTTGTGTATGTGTATGGCGGAGGAGGAGATCCCGGGGGCCGGATCCGGCATTCAGCATGTCGGGCTGGGTGTGGTGAAGTGGGGGAGGAGGTGGGAACGGGCTGCTGTGGTGGGAAGGTTGCCGGGCCAGCGCTGCTCGGCCAGGCTGAGACGGGCCCCGGCCCGCGGGTGGTAGGGGCGCCCATCCTCTCTGTGGCCCCTACGAACCCAAGGCTGCGGCTTCCTCACCGCTGCGGCGGCCTTCCGGCCGACCAGCGAGTGGCGCCGTCGCCGTTTTGCAGTTTCCGCACCGCATCATACGGCACCGCACCGCGCCGCACGGTGGCGCTATTCCACTCGCAGCTCCTTCACCCGGGGGCAGCCAGCGGTCCTTCAAGAGAGCGCTGCTGGCTTCCCCGCCTTAGCTTGTCGCCCCGCCGCTGCTGGTGCCCTGCCCTCTCTTTCTTGATCCGGCCCCCACCCACCCCTCCCCCTCCCCCAGGCGGCGAGCTGTACGGTCTGTTGAACAGCCAGCCCAAGAAGCGTCTCAAGGAGGACCACGTGCGGTTCTACGCGGCCGAGGTGCTGTTGGCGCTGCAGTACCTGCATCTGCTCGGATACGTCTATCGCGACCTGAAGCCCGAGAACATCCTGCTGCACCACACGGGGCACGTGCTGTTGACCGACTTTGACCTGTCGTACAGCAAGGGTGTCACGACGCCGCGTGTGGACCGGGTCGCGCCGGCCGACGGCGCCGCGGCGGGCGGGTCGGCGTCGGCGTCGTCGGGGTCCAAGTCGCCGCGCAAGGTGGGGGGGGCGGGCGCGCAGCCAGTCGGGCCCAGTCGGGTCCAGTCGGGGGCGAGGGTTTGCATTGCGGCGCATGCGCGCGTACCTACCTGCCTGCCTGCCCGCCTCTCTCCCCTTGATGGACTCGCCAGCTGTGCAACGCGCTGTGGGCCCAGATAGCGTAGTGTGCCGTCATCTGGATAGCACCACACATCGCACCACACCACATCACGTCGCAAGATCTCGGGGGTTGCCCTGACTGAACAACTGACGGGCGGACTGGCGGACTGGCTGGCTGACTGACGTGCTCCTCATCGCGCGGTTCATATCGCAAAGCGAGCCACCGTTGTAATCCTTGCCGTGATCTTTCTCTTGCCGTGACCTTTACCCTCCTGCCCTCGCCCGTGTGACGTGCCCGCAGAGCTCCAGCAGCAGCAAGTACGGCGGTGTGGCCCCCGGGGTGGGCCCCACGGGCGAGACGTACCTGCTGATGGCGGAGCCGGTGGCCCGGGCCAACAGCTTTGTGGGGACGGAGGAGTACCTGGCGCCCGAGGTCATCAATGCGGCGGGGCACGGACCAGGTGGGGGGAAGGGGGGAGGGGCAGAGGGGCAGAGGGGCCGCACGTGACCGTGTAGGGCCGTGGGCAGGGGGAGGGGGCCAGAGCGCAGAAAGGGGGAGGGTCTCGGGGTCGGGTGCTCTTTTTGCAGTTTCGCTGTCTTCATTGGCAAAGGGGTTCGGACCGGGCTGGGCTGGGGTGGGCCGGGCTGAGGGGTTTGGCAGCGCCCGGGAGTTCGCAACCCCGGGGGCTGGGGTGGGGGGAAATGGGGGGCAAGTCGGAGGCGGACGCACGCGCGTTCAGGCTTGCATGCCCTCGTGACGTTTGCCGAAAACTGGCGGTGCTGCCCATACCCCACTCCCCACGAACGCTGCCCCCTCCGGACCACCCACCCGCCCATCACCCCACCGAATGACCCACCGACCCACCCACCCGCCGCCGCCGCCCGCCAGGCGTCGACTGGTGGTCGCTCGGCATCCTGATCTACGAGCTGCTGTACGGCACGACTCCTTTCCGCGGCTCCCGGCGCGACGAGACGTTTGACAACATCATCAAGTCGCAGCTGCGCTTCCCGTCCAAGCCCGCCGTGTCCGAGGAGGCGCGCGACCTGATTGAGAAGCTGCTGATCAAGGACGTGGGTCGCCGCCTGGGCGCCCGCTCCGGAGCCAACGAGATCAAATCGCACCCCTGGTTCAAGGGGATCAACTGGGCGCTGCTGCGCAATGAGCCGCCGCCGTACGTGCCGCGCCGCGCGTCCAAGACTGGCGGCGGCGGTGGCGGCAGCGCCAGCGGCGGCGGCGCCTTTGACAACTACTGAGCGGGGCGGCGCGGACGGACGGAAGAGCTCGTGGCAGCGTGGCAGGGGCAGCCTCAGCGCAGGGAGGCATGAATTGTTGTTTGATTCGGTGGCAATGGCGGTGGTGGTGGTGATGGTGGCTGCGATGGCGGTGGTGGTGACAGTGGTGGTGGTGGCTCGGGGGAGGCGGAGGCGGAGGGGTCGTCTGTGGACGGGTGAAGGAGGGGATGGGGCGCACCCGGGCAGCTGAGCGCATGGGACGAGGGCATCTAGGAGGGGTGGAACTGGGGGTTTGTTGGAACAAAGGGCCGCGGCAGGGGAGGAAACATTAAATAAAATAATCTGTTGGCGGGTTGTGACGACGGACGAGGAGGCGGTAGAGGGTGGCTGGACCCCGTGCGTTTCACAACAAGGCGTTTCCCAATAAGGTTGTGTTGGTGTGTCGTTGAGCGGGCGGGCGGGCGTCAAGGGCGGGGCGGACCGCGCACCGCCCTGCCGCCGCGCCCGCCCCTGTTGCCCCCCTGGGGAGGAACGGTGCGTATGCCTCTGTTGTCGGCGAGAGGTTTGGTTGCGCACGGTCCACCGTCTTTCCATCTCCGGTGCGGGGAGACGGGGAGGAGGAGGGAGAGAGCGCCAAAGCGCCGGTATCAATGAGGTAAACGTCGCCCCCCTCGGCTGCGGTACGTTTTGTGGGGAAGGAATTTGCACGCCCCGGTTCGGGAGTTGGGGCGGGGCGGGGCGGGGCGGTATTGTGGGTCGATGAGTTGTGAGGGGCTGGGTGATGAACAGGTGCTGCTGCGGGGAGGGGGCGGGTGGGGTGAGGGTGAGGGTGATGGGAACGACGCCACACGACTTCATTCGTGCCAGTGGGCGGCAAGTGGGCGTTGGTGGTCACCCGGCGGCGTTGGTGGTGGCGGCGGCTACTGCTGGGCAGGACCCCGAGCGAGGGGCTGCAATACACCCCGGCTGTGGGTTAGGGCGTTGGTAGGCCAGGGGAGGCGGGGGGGGGAGCAGCAGCAGCAGCCGGGTGGGGCCGCCTGCTCGGTGTGGACGGGCCCGGATGTTACTCCTGGGGGGGTTGGCCACCCCCCTAACCCCCTACCCCCCTGGGGGAGGGCAATAAGGGATGCAGGTGGTGTCGGGCATGAGGGAGGGAGGGCGGGACGGCTCTTCAGGGGCCGGTGGACAGGCGGAGGACATCCCGAGGTGATGCGGACGGGCCGACCGACGAGGTGCGATGCGCAGAGCTGCGCCCTGTGGGGCCTTCCCCGCGTTAGCGCCGTATGAACTTGAAAAGTTCCCCTGATGAGGCTATTGGTTGGAGGTGGGGATGTCGAGAGCCCCTCCCTGGCGTCCGGTTGTCCGAAGAAGGAACCCAACACAACAACCAAGGAGGAGGAGGAGGTGGCGTCATGGGACACGCTACGTGCGGTGCGCTGCGTGCTGTGCGGTGCTGTGCCGTGAGATGTTTGGGCATTTCGTGCCCTTTGCCGTCGTCGTCGCGGTCGTCCGGCCTCACCCTGACACCCTCGCCCGCCCTGGAGCGAAGCCTTGACGTAACACGTGAATGGGTGGGCGTTTGGGTGGAGTCATTCGGGTGGAGTCATGAAGACGAAAATAAAGGGAAACGGTACAATGTGCTTGTTTCTGATGTGTGAGAGTGTGCGTGCCACGCACCGAGGTCCCTAGTGCGCCAATTTTCCAAATTGTTGCGGTTTACGATACCACCCTGGCGGCAGAGGGAGATCAATGCGGTTCGGTTTACCCCGACCGTCACCGTGTACGGCAGTACGGCAGCCCCACACACGTCACGGCGCCCTCCGGCATTAGCGGACCCACATCCTGCCCCCACACGGGGTTATGCTCGCTGCTCTGTGGCGCAACTGCGTCTCGACTGTCCCTGTGGGGCAGTACCGCTGGGTTGGGCTTCGAGCCGATCGTGTTTAGGTGGGCGGTGCCTAGGTGGCAGTGGTGGTAGTGCGGGAGGGTGGATGCCTGCGGCCCTGCGCGCACTTGATCGCGGCGGGGTGGGGTGCACGTCCCTCCGGAATGGGAAATGGAGATTGGACGGCGGAAACGGGGGGAGGGGAGAAAGGGGCCTAACGCATAGTGCTACCCCCGCGCCCTTACTCCTCGGGGTCATGGGCCGCTGTCTCTCTCGCTCTCTCTCGCGCGCGCGTGCTCTCCGGCGACTGGCTCCGGGCGGCTGCCGGAAGGCGTGATGGAAACGCAACGCGGCCTCGCGGGGCACTGCACGACACTGCACGGCACACGTCTCTCGTGCGGGGGGGCTGACGCGGCTCTTTCCGCCGCGGTGTAGTGCCTGCCTACCTGCTCACCTAGCCGGTGCGGAGCGTCATCGCATGCGTCGGCTTTGCCGGATGGGCTCCAGGGCTGGAGCTGTTGGACGGGGTGGGCTCATGAGATGGAGATGATAAAAATGCGAACGACGACGACGACGACCCAGGGTTGAGAACTTCAGGAGCATGGCCGTTTCGTGCTGTGCGCTTCGCTTGCTGTGGCAAAGCGGTGCGAGGGGCGCAGCCATCCATCCATCCAGTCTTGCGAACCTCGCAGCGTTGCGCAGGCGCTTTGCGCGGTTGTTTTTTTGTCTGTCCCGGTCCCCACTGGTGAACGAGTGAATCGCATTTCCGGACGGGTTCTGTTGTCCGACTTCAGTTTGCCGTATTCCTCGTCATTTTGCAGGAAAGCACGTAACGGGGCTTTGTGTGTGTGTGTGTGCGTGTGTTTGTGTGCGTTGTACCCATGATGCGGGGCGGCTCTGGCCGCGCGGCTGTCGGTCCCTGTGGGCGGATCCCGGGCCGCCCCACCTGTGCTGGTGTTGGTCCATACTACCGCGACATGTGGGGCTTGGGACCGAGAGCCCCAAGGGGCCGGGAGGGCGTCAGTCCGATGTGCCGGGCAGCGGGAGAAAGGAGCGTTGCGCCAGGGTGAGGGTGAGGACGAGGGCAGTGCGGTCGCACTCCTGAGGTGATTACGGTGATTGTGTGGTGAGGGCGCTGTGGGTGCGTCCTGCCGGGAGGGAGGGTCACGCTGGCGAATGGAGCAGCAGCAGCAGCAGCTTGTGGTGTCATCTTCTTTCATGTGAGGCTGCAGAGCAAGACGAGTTGAGACAACAAGAAATAGTAAGGTCGTGTGCGGGCGGGCGGTCTTTGAACATGATGTTGGGAGGGGTGTGTGTGCGTGTGTATGTGTGAATATGTGTATGTGTGTGTTTGTGTGGAGAGGTCTGGTTGAGGCCTGCCGCCGGGGGGGCGCGCCCCCCACCATGCCCGCCCGATTCCTCCTGCGTGCTGCGGCGAGCTGAGCTGAGCCTGGCCCGTTATGTGTGGGAGACACGTCTAGCAGCAGCAACGGAAGGGCGCCTTGCACTGAAATAGTGGCGCCTATGCGTCGGACCTCTACCTCTTATATGAAAGCAAGAACTTGCGACTGTGCGGCTGTGCGGTCCGACGTGCTGCCGGTGGCGCTGAGCTGAGCTGAGCTGAGCCCGTCGAGCCGTTTGCGGGCGCGTGTGCGTGAAACGAAATGCATGTGGTGTGTCTGTCACCACCGAACCTCAAGAATACTGCTTGTAACATTGTACCTAACAAACGAGCTTCCCCGAGCGAGCTAGCTGGATACCCGGCTCGTCAACCGTACTGTCGCAGCCTGTGCCCATATTCCCATTCCTTCTTTGCCATGAGACCTGATGAGGTCGCGGTCTGGTCGAAGCGTGATGCGCGCAGAAAGAACAATCAGACACGGGCCCCGTATTCGCCGTGGCACGCCCACGCCCACGCTCAATCAATTCTGGACTTCGCGACAGGGCAAGTGACCCGGCAGGGAATCACCCAGGAGTCCCTGCAATATTTGAGCTCCAGAGCAGTCGGCGCAATGATCACCTTCAATCCACCCACGGCGCGTATGCTTCATGGTCGTTGCTACTGGCTAGGCATCTGCTCGGAACGGATTGTCGACGAGCGCCGAATGAATTTTTCCACGAGATATGTTTGAACGGCATCGAATATGTTGTCTAGGACAACTTAGGAAGACACTTCAGGGCATTGTTTCGGTTTCTGGCTTTCTGCACAGTTATCTACACGTGTGGTACCGGTACTGAGCGAGGGCAATAATACAGCATACATTGATTTTAACAGAAATTTAAACATATACAATGCGATGAAAACATCTCATACCTGCATCCGTCCGAATGCGTCGGAACTGCGCCTCGTGCATTGCGGGAGTTGGGATCCAACCGATAGCCGTTTGTACGGCGTGCCTGTTGCTCTCCCGTTCATCATCGACGCAATGCAATACCAACTGATAACAGTTTAATTATAGATAATATGCTACTATAAATATGATTCTTCTCTAGCCATGACCTGACCATCGCATGCCGACTGACAGTTAGTTAGCAGAGCAAGCGTCGCGCACCCTCGAACCGAAGTAAACCTTTCATACTAACGTCGACCAGAAACACTCATATTAATGAGGAATAGCATGAAAAGTTTTATCCAGCGCATGAACGCTTGCGTCAAGCCTGGTGCCCACGAGTTTCAGGACAAATCGAGCGTCGACGAAGTTATGGCGACAGTGAAATTAACTCCAAGTGAAGCAAGTCCAGACGGCAAGGTAAGATTATTCACGTCTAATTTTGTAGATATCTTGTTTGTTTGCGGGTGATAAAGCACTTCATTTGCCGCTTCGGACGTTGCCTGTGCAAGTAGCGCAAATGGATGGATGGCAAAGCGGTGATTGGATTGCATCTCGATGACTTCACCAGTCTTTGTATCGCACATTCCAATCCTGCACTTTGGCCGTCGGCCTCCCGACGGGTCACCTGCGGCCGCAGCGCTGGAGTACCGGAGGGCGTGATCGGAATGGAAGCCTGCCCAAGCTTTGGGGGAAGAAACGTCAGGCCGTGGCAGCAGAATCGAGCGTTGCAGCGAAGGTCACAATAGTGGCCAAGCCCGAAAAGACAAAGGAGCTGATTGGTAAGTGGATCGTTTTGGACCGACAAGTCCGCCGCGGTTTCCCTGACACGACGTCACGGTATACGGACGCCATGCGGCATGACGGATAGGGATAGTTTGACGGCCCGGTGTCAGTCGTCGTCCTTAGGGGTGCAGAATAAATTGCCTGTCAGCAGACACCAAAAGAGTGGCTAGAGTGCCATAGACTCGAGTGCCATAGACTAGAGTGCCATTGACTCGAGAATCGCACCCAAATGCTGGCGGCAACGAGACGAAGGGGGCCGACACGTACGATCCCTTGCCTGCTGTAGCAGCACGAGGGTTTGGTTTGCAGCGGACTCGCTTGAGAGTTGAGGCAATCCGCGCGTCGGCCGTGAACGGCGAAGGGTTGCAACTGCAACCGTTTTCGTTGTTTTGGAGTTGTGAAAAGTGAAATGTCCTGGTAGCAGGTCCTGCTTTCGCTTCCGACAGAGCAGCATCACCCGTTCCAGCTACTAATAACTTGCCGTTGTAGGCAATAATTCGTACCTGAGCAGCAATCCCACCGTGCCAGAACCCTGTGAGACAGCACCCGTCCACATATTTCCTTCGACGCTGTACCCGTGGGTCGGTTGTTGCTTCCCGTCCAAACCGGCATCCCGTTGCTTGCAACGAACGGCCACCCAGCAGCCACAAGGAAGAACGCCGCCGCATGACTGCACACACAGGGGGGCCGCGCGGGCAGTCGGGGAGGGTGCGCTCCTATCTGAAGGGCGGACAGAGACAGGGGACAAAAGCAGAGAGGGGCAGATACCGATCGACAACAGACTCCTCAACGATGTCTGGGCGCCGTACACGCGGTCACCCAATTACCCCCAGTAACGTGTCATCGCTAGAACCCGACGACTGTGCCATTCCTGCGTCACCGCTGGAGAAATCAATGTCTCCACGGCCTGGATATCAACCGGATGTCAAGTACCCCAAAGGGCGGATCACCGCGTTGGAACGGGTGCCTGGCTGGTCTCCGGATATTGCAGTGCGCTCCGCACCACTTTGCACCCCACGAAACACACACGAACGCGTAAGCGCGCACACCAGTATGTCAGGGCTGGGCCACCACTAGGGGCCTCCCACACTGCGGGCGGCGTTTCCGGGGAAGCATCAATGCCCCGTGCAGGTCCCTGCCCTGCGCCTCTAGGGAGCATTCCGTCCTGCGACACCCAAGAAGACAACATCGTGTGTTCGTGTCCCATCGACAGACACCCACCTCCGCCCCCGACCTTCTCTTCCCCTCTCCTCTCCCTCCCCACTCCCCAACACCCCCTCTCTCTCTCTCCCTTTCTCTCTCTCTCTGTGTCTCTCTCTCTCTCTCTCTCTCTCTCTCTCTCTCTCTCTCTCTGTGTCTCTCTCTCTCTCTCTCTCTCTCTCTCTCTCTCTCTCTCTGTCTCTCTCTTTCTCTCTCCCCCCTCCAACCCCTCCTCTCTCTCTCCCTCCATCTCCCGCCCCCCCTCCTCCTCCTCCACACAGGCAAGGCCATCGATGAGAACCTTCTCTTCCAGGACCTCCCGGCGGCGGCCCTCGAGGTCATCATCGACTCCATGCACTGCGTGGAGGTGGCCGCCGGCACCGACATCATCCGGCAGGGGGACCGCGACGCCTCCCAGTTCTTCGTGCTGGAGGCGGGCGTGTGCGAGGTGTGGGTCCGCAACGCCAACTCGACAGCCCCGCGGAAGGTCCACGTGTACAGCGCCGGCAGCGCGTTCGGCGAGCTTGCGCTGCTGTACTCGGCGCCGCGCGCCGCCACCGTCAAGGCCACCACCAGGTAGGCAGCCTGGGGTGCCACCGGCAGGCGCCTGGGCGTGTCTCCGGGTGCTTCATTCAGCATGGGGGCAGCGCTCCCCCCTCGGGGGCTCGGCAGCGTTTGGGTGCGTCCAGCGGGTGTTGACCGGATGCAGCGATGACGGGCCCCTGGGCGGCCCGGACTTCGGTACCCAAGCGCAAGCAAGGAAGGGAGCGCCGTGGCTCTTGCAGTAGCGCTTAGTCGCAACCTAGCTGCCCCTGTTTGGAGATGGAGGTCATCCTTCAGCTGCTCCGCCCGTCGCGGTCAGCACAACGGGAGTGTCCACGGGGAGCTGCATGACTCGGGGGTTCCACTGTGGCAGCATCATTAGCACGAAAGGGCTGCAGGATGTAGGCCGTGACACACTTCCCCCGCACACCTCCAAGCCCCCTTCCCTTGATCACGGGAGGTCCACGGAGGCGATGACATGTGGGCGATGTAGTTCTCGGTTAGTTCTCGGTTAGTTCTCGGTTAGTTCTCGGTTAGTCCTCGGTTAGTTCTCGGTTAGTTCTCGGTTAGTTCTCGGTTAGGTCTCGGTTAGGTCTCGGCTAGTTCTCGGTTAGTTCTCGGTGCACCAGCTCCGCCGCTCGCCCGCCAAACCCGTGTGCCGTTGGGCTGTCGACTGCCCCTGCCAACCGCTCCTACTCCACTGCCGTGCCCAGGTGCGTGCTGTGGGTGATGGAGCGCAGCGTCTACAACGCCGTGAAGCGGAACTTCACACACGAGCAGTTCGTGGCCCGGCACAACCTTCTCGACACGGTGAGGCGGTCGCGGTGTCGGGACCAAGCCCACCCCACGGGCGCCCAAAGCACACGCCCATCTGATGTCCCGCACTGCCGGTCATCTGTCGTGCGTGTGACGGCGGAACCCGAGCGCTGTCCCCGCCTCTCCACTTTTGAGCCCTGCGGCTGCGACTCTCCGATTACCGTGCGAGCGGGCTGGGTTCCGAGGTAAGGGGACAGGCGCGCAGCAGTATCAGCTCAGAGGCAGATTCAGCGCATGCACGGTTGTCCGGTGCGCTCTCTCCCGGGGAGAGGGGATGAGGCACCGCCATCTTCCCACCCGTCTACCTCGGCCGCTCCTCCCCCTGGGTACCTACCTGGCTGCCTGTAGTGATGCATGACGATCATGGGCAGCCAGGCCCGGATCTGCACCCTCCACGCTCCGCGCCTAAATATGCACTTTTCGCCTCTTTTTTTATCGGCTGTTGCTGCTGCTGTTGTTGCTGCTGCTGCTGCTGCTTCAGGTCCCGGCGCTCAAGAACCTGTCAAGCCATCAGAAAGCCCTCCTGGTGGATGCACTCACGCAAGTAAGGTCCTGTCGCGGTATCCAGGTCTTAGGGCGCTCACTGCCATCTAGCGATACCCGGTGTCGGCATCCGCTACGGCAGTGCGCAGCGGAGGTGGCTGGGACCTGCACGCTTGTTAACCACTCATCGCCAGCCTCGTCTCGCCTCACCACCAACGGCCGACTGCTCCCACCACCCGGCACCCACACCGCCACCCATCACCCGCCCACGTGCCACCCGGCGCGGCAACCGCCTTCCCCTTCCCCTTCGCTTCCCCAACTCCGCCCCGTCCCAACAACTCCAGGTGGAGTTCAAGCCCGGGAGGCATGTGTTCCGCCGCGGCGAGCCCGGCTCCGAGTTCTACATCGTCAAGGAGGGCACGGCGCTGGTCAAGGACGCGGCCGGCAACACGCTGTCCAAGCTGACCGTGGGGCAGTACTTCGGGGAGCGGGCGCTGCTGGACCGGGAGCTGCGTGCGGCGGACGTGGTGGTGGGTGGCTGTCTGAGCGGGTGGCTGTCTGAGCGGGTGGCTGTTTGGGGTGTGTGTGTGTGGGGGGGGGGTAGGTGGCAGGGGGTTGATGCCGGGTGACTGATGATGAACGGCGCGGGAACGGATCGCTGTGGCTGCTGCGGGGGACCTCAAAGTGGGACAGAAGTGAGGAATGATGTTTCACTCGGACGGAACAAAGGAGCATCCGGAACCTCCCAGTTGCCCTGCCTCCACTTATCTGTCACCCGCCTCGGAAAATGACAGCGGCGGCAACAAGGTCCACCTACGGTCAGGTCAGCGCGGGCGTGTATACCCTCCTCCAATGTTGCCGTACTACGCCGTCGTACCGTTAGCCGGACGTACCACGAACCCCCTGGAGTTCCTGTACCGTATGGACCCCGCCACTCGGCCGCTTTCCCGCCGGTCCGGGGCTGGGTCAGACCTGCCTGTCTTCCACTTGGCATCCCGCCTTCCCCTTCCTCACAATACCCAACTTCTGCCCCTCTTCCCCCCTCTCCTCTCCCTTCCCAGGCCGACGGCAAGCTGGTGTGCTACTGCCTGAGCGCCACCGCCTTCAAGGACCTTCTGGGCAGCAAGGACGAGATCTGGCGCTTCGAGCACCTCAAGGAGGTCCGTACGGTGCCGTATTCCTTACGGGCTTCAGTCGCCAGGGCGATGCCCGTGCGCTGATACATTTGATCGATACCGGACCTTTCGATATCCAATTGATATCTATCGGGCCGCCATGTAAAGGCCTCTCTGACGCTAGGCAGCGCCCCCCGGCTCCCTCCAGAGTCCAGACGCAGCCGGCCTTGCAGCGGCATCGTCGGGGGGGAGAGCAACCGGCCGCCATCATCCCAGCCTCCCCCTACTGCCCTCACAGGCACTCCAGCGCTCGCCCCGCGCCCTAAATCCCCGGATGCCCGGACCCCTTTTGCCCCCTCCAGGTGCCCATCCTGTCCGCGCTGTCGGAGCGGCAGCTGTGGCAGCTGGCCCACGCCATGAGCACCGCCACCTTCAAGAAGGGCGACGTGGTGTTCCGGAAGGGCGAGGAGGGCGACATGTTCTACATCGTCCAGTCGGGCACCTTCGCGGTGGTCGATGGTGGGTGTAATAGCGCAGAGGAGTGGAGGGGGGCGGGGCGGGGGCGGCACGGGGAGGGGGGGAGGGGGGAGCCGCGTCGCGCCCCGCACACCGCTGTAGGTCTATCCCCATTTGAAGGTTGATGGTTGCAGCAATCCCCACAAACGATTTAATCCGGCGTGGTGGCGTTTGGTTGACGGGTAAGCTGGTTGGTTGACGGGTAAGCTGGTTGGTTGACGGGTAACAAGCTGCTTGGTTTACTGGTTAGGTTGATGAGAGCGGAATCACAGGTTGGGCGCGGTGCCCTGACAGGGCAGACAGTCGGCCAGGTAGGCATCGCCAGGCGGGAGGGAGGAGGCAGGAGGCAGGAGGCGGCCCCGCGGGAGGCAGGGGGCGGCCCCGCGGCAGCTGCGGATCGGTAACGCGAAGAGGAACGCTGAGCTACCTTACTTCTGTGCCTGCCCCACGACGAAGTTTCAACCCCCTGTCTCTCCTGGCCTGCTTTCTTCTAGCCTTCCTCGCTGGGGGCGCCAGTTGCGTTCATTCTATTTATGAGGCTACCCTGCTATGAGGCTACCCTGCCGCCTGCCTCCCTCGCCTCTCCTCAGAGAACAACAAGGAGCTGACCCGCGTGGTGGAGGGCGGCTGCTTCGGCGAGCTGGCGCTGCTGCGGTCCGACGTGCGGGCCGCCACTGTGAAGGCGCTGTCGGACTCGGCGGCGCTCACCGTCACTCGCGACCAGTTCAATGCGCTGCTGGGCAACCTGACACAGCTGCGCAACGTGTGGCGCCTAGAGGTGCGCGCACCCCCTACCCACGTCCCTGCGGGTCGGGCGGGTCTCTTCTCTAAACCCACACCCTCGCCTGTGTGTGTGTGTGTGTGTGTGTGTGTGTGTGTGTGTGTGTGTGTGTGTGTGTGTGTGTGTGTGTGTGTGTGTGTGTGTGTGTGTGTGTGTGTGTGTGTGTGTGTGTGTGTGTCCGTGTGCTTATGGGGGGATGCCTGCGGGGCCCGATACGCACCCATGAGAACATGAGGTCCTCGCGGCAGCCGGGGGATGCCCGGGGCCGACGGATACTCTCTTCCCCCGTGCCGCTCCGAACCCTGTGATTGAACCCTTGCACCGCCGGCCGTGCCCCGCGCCCGCTTGCGGCGGCACGGTGCTGCGCCACCTGCCGTACATACCCCCAGGCGTTGAAGAAGGTGCCGCTGCTGACGGCCCTGGATGCCGCCACGAGGTCCAACCTGGCGTCGGCGCTGCGCTCCGTCACCTTCAGATCCGGTGATGACGTCATCCGGCAGGGCGACATTGGCGACCGGTTCTTCATTGTGGAGCGAGGGGAGCTGGGCGTGTATAAGGACCGCCAGGGGCCCATTAAGACATATGGGCCAGGTGGGTGTTGGCTGTTGGGTGTTTGGGTGTGGGACTGTGGGTAAAGGTGTTGGGGGTCAGCTCCCCCCCAAACCCTATCCCCCTGAATGTGCGCTTTCCAAAACGTAACTGCGTACCTTCCACATTTGCCCGGCGGGCGTCGAAACACGCACACTGGGCGCAGGCGCCTACTTCGGCGAGCTGGCGCTGCTGCGCAATGAGCCCCGCGCCGCCACCGTGCGCGCCACCACCGACGTGTCCCTCCTGGAGCTGGATCGGTCCAACTTCCACAGCCTGCTGGGGCCCCTGCTGGCCACCATGACCAAGGAGGCGGAGGCTTACCTGCGGCAAGGCGCGCACTGGAAGCCGCAGAGCAAGGCCTTCAACGTGGCGGACGCGCAGGCGGTGGCGGTGCTGGGCGCCGGCGGCTTCGGGCAGGTGCTGCTCGTCAAGTACGGCGGGACCTTCCACGCGCTCAAGGCCATCAGCAAGGCCTTTGTGAAGGAGCAGGGGCTCGTGGAGCACGTGAAGCGGGAGAAGGTGGGCCAGCTACCTTTGTACCTTGAGCGCGTGTGTGGGCCGCCGGCCGCAACCGCGCTGTGGGAGGGAGGCCTCTGCTGTGGTGGAGGCGGGGGAGGGAGGGAGGGAGGCCTCTGCGGTGGTGGAGGCGAGGGAGGCCTCTGCGGTGGTGCTCGGATTGGCAACCTGGGAAATGACTCTGTTTTCTTGGAGCGGTCTTCGGCGAGCTGTCCCAACATATTTGATGGGTTTGTGAGCCCCTGGCCCTTGCCTGCCTGCCCGTCCTCCCGATATGGACAATGCCTCAAACCGACGACTTCCTCCGTGCACCCGCCTAAGCGTTCCCCCTTCGGACTGCACCCTGCATGGCGCTGGCTGCAGGAGCTCATGTCGGAGTGCGATTCGCCCTTCCTCGTACGACTTGAGGGTACGGCAACGGACGACACGACGTTGTACATGATGATGGAGGCGGTCATGGGTGGCGAGCTCTTCTCGTACTTGCAGGTGGGGGATAACACACGCGAGCCACAGACCTCAGTGCGCGTCTTCAATAACGATCAGGGAACCCCTTCCCCCGTGTTCGGCGTTAAAGGACGAACTGCACCGCGAGTGCGTGTTGCATGGATTATATTATTGAGGATGTTACAGCATGTTGCGCGGATGCGGTTGCAAGCGTCCCCAGCATCCCTCCGTGCCACCGCGGCCTATCCCCCAACGTGCAACCCGCGAATGAATGTGTACGGCACATCCTGCTTGCATATCCGCGCCCATCCAGACGCGCACACGGCCGTTGGACGAGGCCCATGCTCGCTTCTACGCGGCCTCGGTGGTCCTGGCGCTCGAGTACCTGCATGACCGGGACATGGTCTACCGCGACCTCAAGCCGGAGAACCTGCTCATAGACCTGCAGGTGAGGCCGGGGCGGGGGACCTGCGGGACCTGCGGGACCTGCACGGAATCTGAGGAGCGGGTTGATGCGGCTCGGACTGAGCGCAAGGTCCCTGAGGTCCCAGTCCGCGTGGGCGGGACACAGCAGTCGTCGTCAGCCGGAGGACAACTATGACAACTTTGATGACTCTTGTAAAGATTCTAGGCCTAGAGAGGAACCAGTCCCAGCTTGAAAGTGGAGCGGGGCGAGAACCGGGCAGGGACGAGCGCGCAGGAGACGGCGTGAGCGAGGTGTGATTGTGTGTGGTGCGTTGGTAGGCAGAGAAAAAACATTGTTCAAGTCAAGCTGTCAAGAACGCATTATGCCAAACTATCAATACGTCCATACATTAACGGTACGGTAGTCAGCTGTGACTGAGAGGCTCCAAAGCCATCCGACGACAGAATTCAATGCGTACTTGTGTTTTGATTATTCCGAAGGAGAGAAAGCTGAACCCGCAGCGCATAGGGCACGCGATACCCAGCAATTTCCAATATGCTTTCGCAGCCCTTCCAAGCCGAAACTCCGTCTCTAATCAATCAAAATTGGAAATATCTTGTTTGCAACTATGCGGATACGGGGCAAGATCAGCCGCGGCCAGGCCGAGATCCAGCACAACCGTAACGAATCGTAGAGGCGGGCGAAAAACGCGGTATATCGATTCGCAAGTGCCCCAGGCATCGCGGCATCGAGTGTCACGCTGGAAGATATAAAGCATAAAAGATTGTTTTAGTGGAAACTGCAAGCCTAAAAGATGGACAAAGTCGCGGCGCAAGTACCGTACCAAAGTGTGAGTCGAGGGTGCGGACTCGTGGTGCTGGCAAGTGCGATCCGAGTGCGATCCGAGTGCGATCGAGTCCCTAAATTCGACACAGTCAGTGGCCAACACGGGCGGGCGCACACAGACGACGAAGGCGCACGGCTCCGCCGAATCATACCGTACGTCTTGCAAGCACGCGGCCATGCCAGGGGCGGACCACGCGACAGCTCAAAACAACACAGTCATCATTTGAAAGTATGCGGCTTTGACGCTGTCGTCTGTAGAAAAGGTTGGCATCATGTTGAATGCGGGGGATTACGGAATGCGTTGGCTTCTTGTAAGCGGGCCAACAGTTCGTGGCGGAGAGCTGTTAACCTGATCCATTCAAAGCTATCCACCTACTTTCTCCGTATCAGCTCTCGAGTCGGCTCCGCGCGCAAGACGCGCGTGCTTTACTGATTGACACCAAAGTTAAGCATTTGAAGCTTCTTATTGGCGTTAACAGTGGACCCTGCGGGTCATCGGTGACGGCCATAGCCGCCTCGCCACACACTGCAAATCAGAGTCGCGCCACCTCGGCGCACCGGACAGGCTCCATAAGTGCATCGAAGCACACCCCGCACCCACTATTCCAGGGAACAACCCCATTCATGGGGACCGATGGGGACCAGCCATAGCCAAAGAATATGCCCGCTCAGGGTGAGATAGCCACCGAGGGGTCCCTACTAGCTGACCACCACCACAGCCAATACCGGCTTCTGACTCCGGCAGTGGCAGTGGCCCGCATTTGGAGTTGCAGTCCTGCCGTCCACACAATGTCTCACAACTGGGCGGGTTTCTCTAAACACAATGTCTCAACTGTCCCCGCGTCTTCGCAACCATCTCCGCCACCGTCTTCGGCGCGGGGAATGCCGTAAAAAAGCCGTATCCAAGCCGTACAAGCACTGAAGGGGACTGCCTTTTGCAGGCGTGGCAGCCGGGATATGGCCACCACATGCTACGGTATTTATTCCCTCCAGCGCGCATCGCAAACGAATGCAGTTCCGGGTTGTCTTGCTGGGCTCTGAAGGCCAACAGATGGCGTAGGGGCACACACCGTATTCCTAAGGAACAGCGGGTCTGTCGTTGCTGTGGGGTCGACGGTCAGGTCGAGGATAAAAAGCATGCCTTGCTAGGCTGCCCTGCGTACGACATTACCCGCGCGGAGGAAGGCTTTCCTCAGGTCACTATCATGCTGGAAGCCGTGGCCTGGGACCCGGCTCGGTTAGCAAGGCCCCTGGAGCGCATGTGGCTGGGCCCATCGCAGTTCAATCGTCCCCTTTGGACGGTAGTAACCTCCTTGTGCAGCGTCATGTGCGCGTTTAAGGCGTGCTTTGTGTGCCCTTGGGCCTGCGGGTAGCTGTACAGGTAAGGGGTTATGCACCCCCGCCCATGTAACACATACACACCGACCGCGACGGGGATGGGAGGGGGTGGGACCGGACCACCCAATCATATCGGTGGTGGACGGCCGGATCCGCTGCGTGCAGCCAGTAGACGTAGACTCGTGATGGATAGATAGCAGCGCGAGGCTCTAGGGTGTAGGGATTGGGACAAGGGAAGCCCACTTCCGGGCACGATGGGGATCGTGGGTGCCCGAGGAGGGTCGGGCCCGACCAGTGGGAGTTGGCAGCAAGGCTTGTAGGCGAGGGCCGCTCGCGACGGGAAGGGGTGTACGACAGGGAAGCTTACGTGGTGATGTGCTGCCTTGTGCAAACCATAGCCCCATCATGGAGCGCCCGACTGCATACCCGGACCCAGCAAGGCCTGACGTATGCGACGTCGCTCTGACTCAGCTGGGCGGGCAGGCCTGCCGGATGGTGCAACCTTAGCTAGTACGATTAGGTTGGGACGCAGGACCAGGCTAGTTTTACTGCACCGGGCAGGGGCACGCCTCCGAATTGCTGAGGAACGCGCCCTGGGTGTTGCAAGGACTTCAGGAGGTTGAACAGCGGACTGCGAGGCGCAGACCGCCCGGGATGGGCTTCCGCCCAATCCCTTGAGGGGGCACAGCTGTCACCGATCCTCAGGGATCGGGCGCGCGCCCTTGGTTGAGAGCGACCCATTCACACACACACACACACACACACACACACACACACACACACACACACACACACACACACACACACACACACACACACACACACACACATGTAGCTAAGGCGCGCGCAGTCATGGAGTTCTGGCAGCGGGTGGCCAGTTTCGCAGAACTATCGGTGGTGGACGGCCGGATCCGCTGCGTGCAGCCAGTAGACGTAGACTCGTGATGGATAGATAGCAGCGCGAGACGCTAGGGGGTAGGGATTGGGACTAGGGAAGCCCACTTCCGGGCACGATGGGGATCCGTGGGTGCCCGAGGAGGGTCGGGCCAGACCAGTGGGAGTTGGCAGCGAGCGGGACGTGTAGGCGAGGGCCGCTTGCGACGGGAAGGGGTGTACGACAGGGAAGCTTGCGTGGTGATGTGCTGCCTTGTGCAAACCATAGCCCCATCATGGAGCACCCGACTGCATACCCGGACCCAGCAAGGCCTGACGCGTGCGAGCCGCCTCGCTCTGGCTCAGCTGGGCAGGCAGGCCTGCCGGAGGGTGCAACCCTAGCTATTACGATTAGGTTGGGACGCGGGACCAGGCTAGTTTTACCGCACCAAGCAGGGGCGCGCCTCCGAAACGCGCCCTGGGTGCTGCAAGGACTTGAGGAGGTTGAACAGCGGACTGCGAGGCGCAGACCGCCCGGGATGGGCCTTCGCCCACTCCCTTGAGGGGGCACAGCGGTCACCGATCCTCGGGGATCGGGCACGCGCCCTAGGTTGAGAGCGAGGGGACAGAGGCCCCTTACGCCCCTTTCCCCCGTATCCGGGGGAAAGTGCTTCGGCGGTCTCCCGTATGGGGCGGGTTAGCGCCCCCGGCCAGTGTCGGCCCGGCAGATATGTAACGATTCACACACACACACACACACACACACACACACACACACACACACACACACACACACACACACACACACACACACACACGCCCATGTCGCAGTTATGGGTGGGCTCCTTGTTAAACACACGTCGCGGCTCAGTTATCTTTCACACATGTGTACTGACTGCGGATACACCCGCCGAACCTGCACACCTCCTGCCCCAGGGCTACCTCAAAGTGACGGACTTCGGGTTCGTGAAGCGGTTGCGCCGCGGCACCAAGACCTACACGCTGTGCGGCACCCCCGAGTACTTGGCGCCCGAGGTGAGATGGGCTTCAGGCAGGTCGCGGTCTGAACCTCCGGAGCCGTCCGTACAACCGGTCGCAAGCACGCAACCGCTCCGTCCGCCGCCCTCCACCCCGCAGATCATCATGAACAAGGGCCACAACGGCGCCGCTGACTGGTGGGCGCTAGGTGTGCTCATCTACGAGCTCTGCAACGGCCTGCCGCCCTTCATGGACGACGACCGGCTGGCCATGTTCCGAAAGATCTGCAGCCGGTGCGTGGGGGGGCTGCGAAGGGCGGGGGCTGATAAGACAGCGTAGGGGTGTGGGTGCTCGGGGCGCCACTCGGGGCGCCACTTGGGCTGACGGGCGCGTGTCGCGCCTTGCTTGCCTGAGGGCTGGCTGCCTATGCGCGCGTGGCATCCGCCTTTCCCATGGGCGGGCAGGGTTCCGATCCCGGGTTCTGGGCACCACCTCTGGGAAGCGCTAATCCACCGTGTTTGGCCTCCGTTGCAAACTTGGAGCTTGACCAAACTTGGAGGAGTTCGACCAAACTTGGCATTTGACCGTACTCACGGCCACCGTATTGCGCCTTGGATGCACGTACGGCGTTTGGACCGGCCTCACTCCGCAGGGAGCTCACCTTCCCCAAGCACTTCTCCAGCGAGCTCAAGCAGCTGGTGGAGAGGCTGCTGGACCCCAACCCGCTGTTCCGCGCGGGAGCGGGCCGCGAGGGCGCCGCCGAGATCAAGGCCCACCCCTGGTTCGCCAACTTCGACTGGGATAAGTTCCAAGGTGCGAGCGTGCGACGGCAGCCCCCACCTCCCCTTCTCGTCCTGCCTCGCGCTCCCCCTTGTCCACCGCGGAGAGGTCGGGGGCTGCCCGGCGCCGGCGCTCGATTACAAGATTGAGACACCCTGACCTGTGGTGACCTATGACCGTGGGGCGTTAGGGCGTGACAGCGACTGGGGGTTCGGCCTCCTCGCTCGAGCGGGCCTGGACCCTGGAGCGTCTCTCTGTCTGTCTGCGTTTTCAACGCACGCCACATTGACGGCGCCCCGCTGTGGAAGGACGGACCTCTGGCGACCCCTGGGCCCTGGCCTTGGCCCTGCACTCCACTGCACTGCATCGGGTCTACCCACTGTTTTGCCTGTTATCTTACCTGCCTATCCAAGTGCGACGTTTGCTTATTCGATACCAATTCACCCAAAAGGTCCCCTTGCTGGATGTGGTTTGCTTGTTTGTGGTTCTTTCTCGAGCGCAGCCAAGAAGCTGCCGGCGCCCTACATCCCCAAGCAGCCCGCGCACGCGGGCGACACGTGCAACTTCGCGCCCATGCAGGTGCGTGTGGGCTCTTGAATGAATGAGCGCCCCAGCGGACCCCAGTGGGCTCTTGCCGTTATAGCACGGCACGGCTGAGTGCGTGCAGGGCAGATGAAGGGGTGCAGCGATGTTTATCCACCACAATAATCTGACCGGTGCTGTGCAGCGGACAACCGCCGATGGCAGCCAAGGAGTCCGGGTCCGGGTCCGGGTGTACGGACGTCGAGGACAATTACCAGAGATAGCTTGGGCTCAGCGTCCGCGGAGGCGGCTTTTCCCAAAGACCGTCCTCTCACACCGGGGGGCCCGAGGGGATCTCGCTGCCAGTCGCACGTTGCCGCGCGGGTGACTGGGCCCACATACACGCGCCATGTACGGTACCACCCAGGTCAAAGATCCAGCGCGCCGCCAGCACCCGAAGCCCCGTCCCGTGCCTTTCCTGCCCTTACCCCTCCCTGCTCGGCTCTACTATGCCCCTCCCTGCCCCTACCCCTCCCTGCCCCTACCCCTCCCTGCCCCTACTCCTCCCTGCCCCTACCCTTCCCTGCCCCTACCCCTCCCTGCCCTTAACCCCCTGCCCCTACCCCTACCCGCCCTTAACTGCAGGTCGACACCAAGCAGTTCCGCAACAAGGCCTACAAGAGCAAGGGCACTTTCAAGGACTTCTGAGCGCTGCGAACCTCGATCTCGCTTGGGAGCCGGGCTGGCCGGACGGGGGGTTGAGAGCTGGTGGCGTTGGTGCGTCCGAGTATATATCTGTGTCGGGACGCTGGCCGGTACCCATTGTGCTGGCCGGCGCCGCTGTAGGTTTGACGAACTATCTCTGCCTGCCGGATATAGAGGCTACCAGCTTGGACACGTGTCTCCACCAACAGGCTGTCGTACCGCCATGACGTACGTGATTCAGGCGGTGCTGCGCTCTACTGAACACAAATCTACCCGGGGGAATGCTTGCAAACCGTACGTACGGTAATAATCGGGGACCCTTGCAATACGTACGGCAAAGGGTAAGCACGCGCAGTGCGTGCCCAGGTAGGGGCGACCGCAAGCTTGAGCTGACAAAGGCGCCCCGCGGTGGCAGCGACTTGGTTTGTTACCCGCGGGAAGGGTTCGTTGTGATCGTTACGATAGGTCCAGGGTGGGGCTGCAATAATCGGGGCAGCTTCGCCGGTCGTAGGGCTCTCGCGGGTCGACATCCAAATGGGCTGTGACTCGCGCTGCCGTGTTGACCGCAATACTTGCACACCGATCGACACGACAGACGACACAACCGACCAAACCTGATTGTCTGTTGTATGCAGCGATACAAAGTTGGAACTGCTTGCCCTTGGTGAGTCAAGAACGGCAGGCGTCACCCGATTCTTTATTGACCCGTTGATTGGTGCCGAACGAACAGAACATGTACATGTATATAGGGGACCTGGAGCCGGAGAGAGTGTGGGGTTGAGTTGTGACATGGCCAACGTCCGATTGGTGTTTTGGAACTGGGAGGAGCGTTAGTTGACGAGGGCAACTGGCCAGTGCCACGGTACGTCTTGTTGCCTTACTTTCCAGTTCTGCATGTACGGCGCACGCGGCCTGCTGGCCTTCTGGTTTGGCGGCTCCTGCCTGGCGTGCCGCACACGACATGCCGCCCTGTTGGTACCCGTAGTTGACCGAAGCTTGTTATTACTTGCTGACCGCTCTCTGCACAAACACACACATACACACACGGCCCGGGCGCTGTTTGATGCTGGCAGCGAATGCAGTCCCGCACGGCACCGCACCGCACCTGAAGACATGATGCCTGCCATGCACCGAGTGCAGACTGCTGCTGCTGCTTGACTGATTGTCCGTCCAAGTGACGGATTTGAACCGTCCACGCACGGTTGATCGCTGCTGCGCTGGTGCGCTCCTAAACCCACGTGCCTTCACGGCGCGGTGCGGCTGGATGCCCTGCGACATTTCTTGGCCGAGAGTTCGCAGGGCTCCATCCAGGGGGGGAATTATGGGTTGCAATTAGGAGGATGGTCTGATCCGCTCGGGATTGGGGCGCGGCCGTCAGTTGAAAGCGTCGTTGTCACCCGCGCTGCACATATAACACACGTATCCTTGGAGGACGTGACACATGCTGTCGTACACATGCACGTGCACGTGCACGCGTACTTCATCCACTACGTAGGAACCGATGGACCTGGTACGTGCTGCTGTGACGTCCTTCCTTTCGTTGCCGCCCGAGTAGAAGGGCGGGTCGGAGAGGTGTGTGCCAAGAGGGTGTTGGGCAACGGAACAGACGTATTAGTGCTATCTATCACGTTGTAGACGTTGCTGATTACCATTTCGACAGGACGGCCAGGACAGTTGTTTGGGAGCTTGAGCTCCTGAACGCATGCACGTTGAACTTATGAACGAGCGACCGCGCACACACGGGCATCCTATCCGCGCGGGAAGAAATCTAGGGTTGCCGGTGCCGGTGACTACAGTATTCGGCCAGCAGAGCTGCGCCCGGCCGCGCCATGGTGCGTAACACAGCCGGACGCGAGCCTCCGAGTGAGGTCGTCATAGTGGTGCCGGTATCTATCTAGGGTATCCTGCTGCCTCAAGAGTGAAGGGTTATCACAAATGGGGGGGAAGGCGAGATCGAAATGGGGGGGAAGGAGAGACCGAGAGGCGGGGAGTCGCACAGGCGAGGTTGCAGCGCGCGCAGCGGTTGCAGAGGTGTCTGGTTGGCAGGTCCGGCGGCCATTGACAAACGCCGATGAGCAGCCGATCGATCCGAAGGTGCACATGAGCGCGCGCGCCCGCGCGTGTGGGCACCTGTATGACTGGCGGCGAGCAGCCCACTCCGATGTAATCGTACAAGGGGTTGGGACTAGCATACCAGCCAGAAGGGTTGCTCACCGTACGGGTAGTCACCAGACATCAGACAGACCGCTCATGATACCCAAGGCGGATTTAACGGGCCACTAGCTTCCCTTGGTGCGCTGGCCCGGGGTCACTTTCTGGGAGGCTATCTCCTCGGCTCTGTTGATGTGTACTATGTATCCTGCGCCGACAGGACATGACCCATGCGCCCGCTCAGATGTGGCGAGCACGCAGAGGGCACGCTTTCAGGGTTGGTACGGGATCACCAGCCGTCTTTAACTGTGGCTCCAAAACCTTGCCAGACGGGTAAGCCAGCAGGCCTGTAAACCACACGAGTAAGCCAAGCGCAAACACGGCCGATATCGTAGACACGACGCTTTTCATAATCATAGTAACTCGTAGGGAAGCAGTTGGATGACTTCCGCCAGGCCAGAGGAGCCTGCAAGCGGGGGGGCGAGCTTCTCCGGCCGAGACCATCAAGCATTCCGCCTTAGCTCCACTGCTCGGCGTGGCGCACCGTGTAACACGCGGCTGCCGTGCTTAAGTCCACATGCCTGTTGTAAGAGGTGCATGACCAAAACCGCGTCGATGAATCACAGGGTATGTGCCGTCTGCCTGCAGAGTAAGCTGGCAAGGATCAGTACGACATCCATCAAGATCTCAAGCACCCTCTTGGAGAACGTTCCTAGAGCCCAGTGGTGCTATTGCCGCCACAAGCAACGCCTGCATTGTAACGCAGCGACAAGGCACAATGATGTTTGAGCCCCGTGCATGCCGCAGGTGGAGCGGGCATTCCCTCGAGCAAAGTATTTAACGTTCCCATAGCATAGAAAAGTGCAGCCCCATTGTGCGGCCGTGCGCTCAAGGCCTGCTTGCTTGGGGCCGCGGACCCGTCGCCTGCTTGCTTGGGGCCGCGGACCCGTCGTGCAGCGAAATAACCCTACGGCATTTCCTTGTGTATGAGATTGAAGCCTGAGGACGTTACAGCGAGCTTTGACTGACCTATTATTTTCCGTAAAATCGCGTGTCCGATGCTTTTCAGTTGTGCGCTACCATGGCACACCCATACCTTTCATGGCCCATCCAACTCATCAAGCTCGGTCATACTGCTGTAAGGTATTAAAGTTATGCCGAATGTTTGTAACCTGCTGCGTTCTATAGCGCGTTTCTCTGTGTACGGCACCTGAGAATTTCAGTCAACTCGTTTCCTCGCGCTACTGAACCGTCACTGACTATGATGGGACAAGCAGATGCATTCGACCCGATTTACTGTGACAACTGAGTTGTGCGTTTTGTCAGTCGTGTCATTGACAAGACGCTGGCTGGGAAAGCCACTGCAAACTTATTGAATCTGGAGAACCACATCACCTAATGTCGGCCCTCGTGGCAGAAGAACCACCGCCCGACTCGTTTCTTCACCTTGGTTCCGAGCCGCGGTTCCCTTTATTTAGGTCGCGCTATTGCGCAGCGTCTACTTGGAGCTCCGCAGAACGTATGGCCCAGCAGACAGAGACATCTACTTCGGCTGCTTCGCCGACGACGCGGCCCCACTTGCGTACTCTGGACCTGCGCTCCTTGCCGGTTGAAGATGCGGCCCCCAGCGAAACACAGCTTCGTCGGCAAAAGTATCTCTTTTTCGAAAAGCATTGTTCTGAAGTGGCATCAGGTCTATTTCTGTCTGGTGACTACGTGGCCAAGAACCGGGAGACCCTCCGGCAGGCGGGTGTCACGCACGTGCTGAACTGCGTGGGCTTCATATGCAAGGAGTACTTCAAAGACGAGCTGACGTACAAAACCCTTTACCTGCAAGGTGTGAGATGGGGTCGTGGGGGTGCTGCCACGGGGGCCTGCACGCACATGCGCGTGCAGGCATGGGTTTTGGGCCGATACCTGATCCTTGCTGGGCCCGTTGGGCCCCAAAACGCGCGCCCCTGCCCTTGGAGTCACGACAAGTATGCTGCCACTATGCTGACCCCACGTTGCCACAGACACCCCCGCGGAGGACATCCTGTGCGTCTTATACGACTGCCTGGACTACATCGACGGGGCGTTGCAGTCCGGGGGGCGCATCCTGGTTCACTGCAGCCAGGGCGTCAGCCGGTCTGCAACTCTCGTGATCGCGTACATGATGTGGCGCAGCGGCAAGCCGTACGACGAGGTGCGACCGTGCTGCGCCCGCCCGTCTCTGCCCGACGAGCTCAACCAGTTCGTGGGTCTGGGGCGTATGCGGCATCAGGCCGTGTGCCGGCATCAATGGCTGGGGGCTTGGAAACCGCCGAACGGCCCATGGCTGGGGGCTGGGATCGTTAACTCGTTAGGTGGTGATGTTCCTGCCAATCGATGCACCATTACGGGCCTCTGCATGTGCACTGGGGACAGGACAGGACGTTCATGACATGACAGGACATGATGGACTGCACCTGTGCCGGGGTGTGCAGCGGCAAGTCTAATTTCTTGGAACCTGCGGTTCTCGTACGGCATCCAGTGAGTGCCCACGCGCCGATGTACCCTCTCAGGTGTTTGCGGCTGTGAAAGCGGTCCGCGGGGTCGCGAACCCCAACATCGGCTTCACGTGCCAGCTGCTCCAGTGGCAGAAGCGGGCGGCAGCGGCGAAGAGCAGGATGCGCTTGTACCGCATCGCGCCGCACTGCGTACACGCCCCCACCTACCTGGTAAGCAACAGCGCGGCCGGATGTGGCCGGATGTTGATGTTGCTGACCACCGCACGGCTGAGGGGCCCTGGGCGGCGGCCACGCACTTCCAGCCAGGGCCCCACGCCTCCCTTGACTTGACGGGGGCCTGCTGGAATGATCAATGATGGCACCCTTCGCGTGGTCGCTCACTTTCGCCTGCAGGTGCCGAAGCTCATCACGCCGCCAAAGCAGTACCCCAACAACACGCACCGCGACTTGGACCCGCGGGGGGCCTTCGTGCTGCAAACACCCAGGGGGCCCACGTACGTGTGGCGGGGCGACCGCTGCCCGGAGGCCTACGCGGAGGCGGCGCACCGGGCTGCGAGCCACCTCCGGAAGTTCGAGGGCGCGGGTCCCGTGGTGGAGGTGCGCCAAGGTGAGAGGCCGGGCGCGGGCTGAAACGGTGTCCCATCCCCGACTGCAAGTCAGAGATGGCAGGCGAGATGACGAGAGCCGCGGGTGTTGTTCTGGTGGCCCCCCCGATTGCTTCCCCACAGGGCATGAACCCGTTGAGCTGCTCATAATGCTGGACCCTGCGCCGCTCGACGCCGAGGCGGCGCGGATCAACGCGAAGCGCTCCTCTATCACGGGCGAGATCGAACTGCCGTCTCGAGAGCAGCTGGTTGGGGGGTACTCGCAACAGGTACGCGGGCGCCCGCTGCCCCCTCGCGCCGCCGCGGGTGCGCACGGGGGCTTCCGAGTCTTTGGGGGCGGTGCGCAGCGGGATCCCAAAGCACCGGTGCATGCGCGCGTCACGTTCGCGACCAATGTATATATCAACTAGCTGACGGAGAGCGACTCGGCCTTATCAAGGACATGCGATCATAAGAACTAAATTCAAGGGGATGTAGAATCGAACGGCAGTGGTTGTCCCGAGTCGCGAAGACTACGAGCCTGGGCCCTTGTGCTTTCCCGGCCGCATGCGATCAGGCGATGCCGACCTGCGCCGTACATATGGTGTCCACGGGGTCCTGTCCAGACTTCATCCCTGCCTCGCTTTCCCCGAGAGTCCAAACCCTAGATTTGAGTGGGCAACTGCACGTGGGTGTGTGCGTGACGGTGGCATCGGTTCGCAGGCGCCCGCGACTGCCGCCACCGACATGGACGTGGACGGGCCCACCAGCGGCGCGGGCTACGCGCCCGGACTCCTACCGATGGACCTGGGGACGCCGCGACCTCGGAGTGGCGCGGGGGACTCGAGCGCTGCCTCGTCGGCGCCGCTGTCGGAGTGCCGACCCGGGAGTGCGGAGCCAGTGCGCTGGTTGCCCCAGGTGCGCTGGCCACCCGGCACACAGGGGCGCGTGCGGGGTACCCACAGACCCCCCTAGTAATATCAACCTGAACGCTGCCTTCGAGGCCACGTCGGAGGGTGCTATCTCGGTACAGCTGGAAGTGACCAAGATGGGATTCAATAACCCCGTTTGTAACGGGGCGCCTCCATGGATACCCTGGGTAGGTACCGTGGACATGGGGTGCGCTCATTCGTTCGACGTCCCGTGTGTCTTTGTCACTTCACGCAGGAGGTTGACGAGTACAGCGACGACTACGCCTTGTACAGCCAACAGACCAAGGTGGGCTGATGATGACACAGTCATGGTATCGTAGTTGGATTAGTCTCTCGCTTGCGCGCCGCTGGTTGTGTGGACGGTTGCCCGGACCTGGCAAGCGAGGACTGCTGACAGTCGCTGTCGGATGGCTGCAGGCTGCCGTGCCAGGCGGTGGACCCTTCGACAGCACCATACGATTGTCGTACGACACCGTTGGAGGTAGGCCGGCGAACTGTTGGGATCAACTGTGTGCACCAGGCGCCCGCTCTTGATGCCATATCCGCAACCTGGCGCACACACCCTGACAGCTCTCGCTGTTTCCTTGCCGTCGCTCGCTGACGCTGCGCTGTGCCGGGCTTAGCCGGCCACAATCCCACAACGGATGGTTGCTCTTGCCGCCTGGCATGATTCCCCCCTGTGCCGTCCGTGCGGTGCAGGTCTGACTGCAACGAACCTGCCCACCCAGGCTGACTGCCTGTTTGGGGGACCCAGCGTCCGCCCAGACAGCCCGGCCACCAAGGAGGGGCGCCACAAAAAGTACAGACGGTGCGTGTCGCCTAGGCCACTGCGGGCCGCTGCGCCGCGGTCTACCTAGCACACCTGCTCGTTTGTTTGTATGAAATATGTTCACACAATACCGCGATAATTCACCCGCGAGATGATAACCGTATGTATGTCTTGCGTCTCCTCCATGGCCCTGATCGTGCGTGTACAGGGCTGACTCGGAACGGCCAAAGCTGGGGTACTGGACGGCAGCATGCTCGGATGGGATCGGGCCCGAATTGGCACGCACGCATAACGTCTCGTCGTTGCACGAAAGTGTGGACGAGGATGTGTTGGGGCTGACGCCCGGCAGGCCGCCGGAGGGCCGGTGAGGTGGCGGCAAGGGCAAGCAGGTGCGGCGGAGGCATCACAGACCGTGGACCAGACGTTTTGACAGATCGGTACATAAGGACTCGGTGACGTGTGACTGGGGTCGTTGTATGTGGTGAGGCAGTGATGCGTTGCACCGGACGACTCAGACGGGACGCGAGGCCGCAAGGTCGGCCACAAAGTGGGCTTTGCGGCGTGTGATGTGATGATGCGATGTGTGGGCTGGTGCGCTGATCTGGAGAGCCCCGACAGGTGCGGTTGGGGTGAAGACCGGCCCACGGTCTCTGATCCCGCAAGTTTGGGGGTGGAGTGTGACGTTGGTGCCGTTGCAAGTGATTTTCTTCGATTCGGAAGCCTATAATGCCTTCGGGTGGACCGAGCTTCACACTCCAACCATATTGATCCTGGTAACCCACCAGGTCTCTGTCGTTCCCTCTCCAGCTATCAGGTCGCGTCGTTAGAGCGGAATCTGAAGTGAGCGAAGGACAACTACGATTCGCCGTTTCGCGTTCAGTTCGTTGTACGGCAGAGGTTCGTTACCAACGTACAGAATTCAGTCATACGGACTCACAGATAGAGTATCTGAGTTCAGTTGCGTTTTAGTAGTTTATAAACAATCGCACGAAGATGCAGCGCTCCCCACAGGTTATGAGCGCGCTGCTTCGCGCCGGCGGCATTGGAGCTCCCAGCAGCGCTCGGAACCTTAACACGCTGGTGGAGAAGTTTTCATTTGGCAGGCAAGATGCCATTTGATGTCCTGTGTTGTTGGAGTGTCGAGCGAGACTGGCATCAGACATGACCGAAGTGTTTTTTCTGTTTACGCTCACCTGCCAATCCCTCACAGTCCATCAGATGGCCCAGCTACCAACCTTGGAGGCAGCGTAAAATTTAACGCCAAAGCCAGCGGCAAGGCCGTTGATGTGTCGGTGTCTGCCGGAGCCGGAAGCGTGAAGGCATCTTACGCACCGTCGGATCTGCGCAAGGTTTCTGCTACGCCTCTGGTTCTACAGGACGTGTCAAGGTAGCCGGATCGGAGTCGTTTAGTCCGTGGCAATCAACTTTCCCTGCTTGAGCCCCGGAAGAAGGGATGCCCGTCAACGTCCTGTCTTAATAATAGCAACCCTGCTTAAATTTACATCCTTTTGTGCGGCTTGTCCTCACAGGATCTCCACTGCTCACAGCTCCTTCATGAACTACTTGCTGGCTCTCACCCATGAGCGATACTCCGTCCTGGCGTCATGGCCAGACTTTACCAAGGCTGTAAGTCAGGCGGAGGCGTGGTCTTATTTCTGATATGAAGCCCCAGGGGTCACTAGTAGGGGTGGTTGACTGGGGACGTGCCGTGGGCACGTCCACAGTGTTGCTGCGCCGCTGCTATTAAAAGAATTGGAAGGTTTTGGAAGCAAAGGCGGCTCGCGGGGGAAGGATAGGGGAGTGCATACGCTATGCGCGCTCTTGCCACCGAGTCGTTCTCTTCATCAGGAGTCCGACATGACGGGATTTCATATGGCTTATCCACCGGCGACGCACAAATATTTATGGCTATTGTGGCTAGCTATGTATAGTGGGTCCACGATTTGTTGTTCTCGGGATCTTATCACAGAGCCATCCTTGTTCGCGGCGTGTTGGTGCATCCCACAGTACGGCAAGGACTACTACTACCGTGCGCACCCCGACGACCTGCGCAAGTTCTACGCGATGGTTGACGAGTTCCACCGCATGTGGGACGTGGTGACGGAGTTCGGCAGCCTGTCGGGCCTCGCGGGCCAGCTGATCCCAGGTGGGCAGGGCAGGGCAGGAGGGCCAAACCCTACCTAGCCAGCGCAGGCCGCAAATGTGAGAACGGGGTGGGTCCGCCGGTACCAGGTACACGGGCTGTGAACTGGGCGCATACATTGTACGGCACGGGCCTGCCGCAACCCACATGTCTATTTAGTCTCTCTGGCACTCCGTTATTTGACGTTGCGCCGTGCCCTCTCACAGGCTACCGGGTGCGCCGCCACAACACGGTGCATCCCGCGCTGGGCCCGGCGACCGCCGACGGCGCTGTCGTGCAGTTCCTGTTGGCCCACGCCAAGTAAGGCCTGGAACCAATCGTCGTGGCGAGCGGCTCCGAAGTCATGAGCTCGCTGGATCGACACAAGGCGCCGGGAAAGCGGATTGTGTTGCAAAGGTGTCCGCTCGGTCAGCCTTTGGGTGCGCCGCAGAAGAATGGACGGCCGCGTGCTGGTTATCGTTATCTAGGCGTTCGGGTGCCCCGCGCGTCGTAACGGGGACGTGTTGCCGGCGTGCACGTGCACCATCGGCATACGAGCGCATGCATCTCATTTCGATGAGGGGCATGGGGTCCTCCCGGGGTCTGGCGGACGACGTCTACGTTATTGAACGGGAGGGCCTGCGGGCTGGGCACTAGGGCTGCTGGAACGCTCGCTGCCTTTGGGACCGCTTCGCTCGCTGCCTTTGGGACCGCTTCCGTGTCGCAGGCTGGGAGGAAGAGTGATTTGCGTGCGTTCTGCTGTTGTAAAGGCTTGACATGTTCGGCGCTTGCACCGCTTGAGGACGTCAAGTGGGCTTCTGATGGTGGTGGTAGGTTGCAGTGTCAAGGGGCCGAGGCAGGCGGACCGGGATATGATCGCATGCCTTCGTGCGCTTCAATACTTCACACGCGCTGCACTGCAACCTATGGTCCACATCGGAGCCGTACCTTACCCAGGCGGCCTATGCCCCGCCTCCACAAATCTCCATGCGCAGCTGTATCTGCCTGCCACCCTACACGCTGACGCCGCACTGCGCTTCCTTCTTCAGTACTGTCTGGTTACCTGACTTGTTGCCGACTGGCGCCCTGAGTGGGTGAGCCGGCCATCGAGAGCCGCCAGCTGACGGTTCGCCTCCACAAAGCACCGCCCGCCCGCACACCCCGCCGCACGCGCCGTTGATCTCCATCAGTTTGCTCGCTGACCGACTTACCTCCGCCCGTGTCGGCGAGTCACGACGCCTGGCTGTGAACCATCGTCGGATGCCCAGCTCACTGCGGTTCTTACCTCAGCAAACAGGCTGACTTCTTCCACCTGCACCTGCTGTTATCAGCTGACTGACAACTGCCAACTCGCTGCGTTAGCTGCGAGCACCTAACTTCTGCCGCAATTGCTTATCTCCTCCAGCTTCCTTACAGTTGGGGTCAGCCGGGGCAGGCAAGCTCTCTGAACACATGGACTGCGCGCGCGTTGTTGTGGAACGTTAAACGCAACGCAACTGTCAAGTAAACGCAGCGCGAGATACGATGACCCATGCGTACCGGTACATACAAAAGACGTGTCGCGCAGCGCTGTTCCGAGGTTTCGTGAGTATCTGCATGCGGCAGCCGTACGTGCACCGCACCGGCCAGCAACACCCACGTCATCGTCCGCGGCGGAAAGGACTGAGATCATTCTCATTCTGAGCATCAGAAATGCAATGCCTCAGGTAGCTAGCCACGCAGCTTGCCTGTCCAGTCCCCGGCTAGGCCTGCGGCGCGGCCTCCGCTGTGATCGCCCGCAAGGCGTGCCTGCACCGCTCCACCTGGGTACGCCACAGCTGCTCGACCGCTGCCGGCCATCCCTCCAATATCCCGTGCGCTGCATCGTCCGCGGCGCCCAACGCCCCTCCGCATCGCCCCTCCGCATCGCCGTTGCCGACTTCCGGCCGCCCGCTGGCGCCACTGCCCGCCGCCACTAGCGCCTGCAGGTACCGCTCCAGCAGCACCAGGGAGCCGTCGACCGCTGCCAGGGCGGGGTGCAGACGCAGCCGCCATGCCAGGAGCCCAGCCGCCAGCCCGCAGTGCCGTCCCTCCACCAGCTGCGCGACCAGGGACGGCACCACACAGCCTGCCAGCCTGGGGTCGCGCGGCGGCTGCCCCTGCGGGCTGGCAGCAGCGGCCTGGTGGGAGATAGCGGCCGCATCGGCCGGGGATGTTGGCGACGCCGCCACCAGCTGCGCGAGCAGCGGGTGCCGCGACGCCGCCAGCCGCACCGCCTCACCGCAGCGGATGAGCAGCGCCAGCAGCAGCGGATGAGCGTAGGCGGGCGGCCGCATCAGGCTGCCGCCGTCAACCTGTGTGACCTCGTTGGGCCCAGCGCAGGCTCCCGTGCCGGACGCCTGCAGGGCCGCCAGGGCGGCGGCTCGGTGCTGTTCGTAAGGCGACGCCAGCCCAAGGCACCAGCTCGCAAGGAGGCCGTCGCCCCCGGCCTCGCCCCCCGCAGCGAGCTCGATCAGCTGTTGTACATCATCTGGCGCCAAGGCCCGGGGGCCAGACGTCGGGGGGACTGACGTGCTGGTGGTGACGGTGCAGGACGGCTGTGCGGCAGCCTCCGCGGCGGGGTCGTTTGGCGGCCCGCCCAGGTTGTCGAGCGCCCCGGGGCGGTCCAGAAGGCTGTGTGTGGGTGGCCCGGCCCAGGAGGAGATGCGCGCCGGCGGCGATGTGCATGCAGGGCGGGACGGGACGGCACGGGACAGGACAGGACAGGGCGAATCGGAATCCGGCCGGGAGGACGGAGAGATACGGCAGAGGGGAGCGCACTACAGCGGTTCGCGCGACTCAAACCCTGCACTTGACGGCAGCCGCCGCGGCGCCGCAACCGCAGGGCAAGGGAAGGCACAGGTTTCAGCTCAAGCGCAGTAACCGAAGTGCGTTGTTGACGCTAGCTGCCGCATGTGCGTCAGCGGTACACCCGTACGCCCGTACACCCCGGCCCTTGCCGCTGGCCCCACCTGACCACCTCGAGCAGATGGCCGCCTCGCAGCAACTCCTCCGCCAGCTGCCGCCAGCAGCGGTGCAACGCCGAGATCCCCTCCCGCTCCCCAGCTGTGCTGTCTCTGCCGGCGTCCTCGCCCGCCGGCGCCTCCGCGCGCCACACGTCCCCGTCCCGCCAAACCTCCGTCAACAACCTCGCAAGCAGCCGCAGCTGCTCCAGGCTTGCCGCGCTGCCCTCCTCTCCCACCCGGCCGCCGGCCCGCGCCGCCTCCATCAGCAGCCTGCCGAACAGCCCCTCCGCCGCATCCCGGCTCGCCAGGTCGCCCAGCTGCACCGCTACCGCCGACGCGGCCGTCGACTCCCGGGGCGGGGCGCCCGCCGCCGTGCTCGCATGCGGCTGCGACAGCGGCTGCAGCAGGTGCGCCAGCAGGGCCCGGGTCCGTGTGGTCAGCAGCCTCAGCCGCTGCTCCTCCGCATCCCCGGACAGCCCACCGCTGGTGGCCCAGTCGGACCACATCTGACGGATGGTGGCGGGGGACGGGAGACACGGGGGACAGGACGCGGCGCGCGTCATCCGCATACGGCAGGTCAGATCGGATGTGTGGCAGGCGTACGGGCTGACTGGCGCCGTGCGTCCAAATGACGGTCACAGCGTCGCCAGGGCGCGTCCGCTGGCATTCGCAGGGCCTTATGCGCATCTCCCTCCCCACCACAGGCGGGTAGGGGCCGCAAACAAACCATGCATGTGGTCGCGCCGGGGCCCACCAGCCCACGGAGGTTCATCCATCCACTCACAAGAGACGACACCGCGCGCTGGACACCATGCCATCATGCCGCATACCGGGATACCGCAAACAATCCCATCACCTCACCTCACACCTCACCCCAGCCCAGACCACCCGGCCCCACACGCACCCGTCGGGTCCCCAGCGAGGCCTGCAGCTCCAGTAACTGCCCGGCCGCGGCGGGCTGCAGCCGCTCCAGCTCGGGTAACCGGGCGTCCGTGAAGGCCTGGAGCTCGTGCCACACGAGGTTCCGGAGCGCCTGGAGCTGCTCCCGAACGGCGTCCGCCGCCTCCGAGGCCGCGACCGCCGAGGGGCTGGGGCCCGGGTCCGGCCGCCCCGCGTGCGCTCGTCTGTCCAGGCACTTGAGGACGCCTTCCAGGTGGGGCATGGCGCCTGTGCCAGCGCCAGCGCCAGCACCCGCGCCACCGCCACCGCCCGCCGCCTCCGCCTCTTTGAGTAAAGAGGCAAGCGCCGACCGTACGGCATCGCCCACGGCGTCCTGCACCAGCTGCACGGCCGCCTCTGGCGGGCCGGACCCTCCGCCGCTGCCGCCGCTGCCGCCGGTGTCGTCGTCGAGCGGCTCCGTCGCGGTGGCCGCGAGCTCCAACAGGACGGCCGCGGGACAGCCGGCGGCCGCCAGGGTGGACAGGGCGCAGTGTACGGCAGCCGTACCTGCGTCTGCACCGCCTCCTGGGCTGGCGCCGGGCTCCTCTGCCGGCAGCAGCGACACCTCTAGATCCCGGAGCTGGTGCGCGAAGGGGTCGTGACACCGGGTGGGAGCACAAGACACAGGCACAGGCACGGCGACTCTGTGAGACCATGCCATGACTGGACCGCAGGACGCTGCCATAAAGGAGGGGATCTGTGTCCCTCCCCGTGTCCGTAACAACAACGTAAACCCCGGGTCCCCAATCAGGTCACCCACGTGTGTCAGGATGTGCTCGGGCAAGTCGCTACTGGCCCTCAGCAGACGACTGCAGACCTCGGGTCGGGCCCCAGTCCCCACAGCCGCCAGCGCGCACTGCGCCAGGCGAGTCCCTACAGCGAGGATCGATCCTTCCGCGATACCGCTGCGCCGACCGAAGAGAAGGGCATGGCCCCCCGCCCCGCCCCGCCCCGCCCCCGGACCCTACCTGCCGCTCATCCAGGCCCTCGGCGGCGTGTTGGCGCGCAGCCCGCAGCATCAGCAGCCGCCGGTGCAGCGACTGCAGGCGGCGGAGCAGCTGTGGGTCGACCGGCGGGCCCTCGGCCGCCGCGGAGGAGGCGGAGGCGCCGTCCGCGCCGCCGCCCGGCACCACCGACCGGGAGGGCTGCAGCCTGGGCATGCAGGCGTCCAGTACCTGCGGCAACATCAAGCGGTTGCGGCCGGAAGAGCGCGGACGTGACGGGCTCAGCAAGACCGGGCTGGGACTCGGCGGCAGGGCTACGGAGGGAGGAATCGCGGCGCAGCAGCGGGGCCCCGCCAGGGGACGGGTCCGGCGGGCGGGCCGTCACTAGCATCCCATGGCGAGGCGCACTCGCGGAGCTCTTCAACTCTATCACTAAAAGGAAGGAGAAGGAAGGGTTTCCGTGCCCGGCTAGGCACGGACCTGGCCCTCCAGCCGACCCGCGGCCAGCCCCAGTCCCGGCTCCCCGGACGACTCACCGTCAGCCGCACATCCAGGGGGCAGGGACACGCCTGCAGCGGCGCCCCAGTGACCCCTGGGCCCAGCGGGCAGGGCGATCCGGGCAGCAGCAGGAACGCCAGCCACGCGGCCAGCTGAGCCGGCGGCAGCCTCCCCATGTGCTCCTCCACGTGGCCCCACGCCACCGCCATGTCCCGCTGGGACGGGGCCGGCGGGTGCTGGTGCCCCGCCGCCGCGGGGGTCACCGACTTGGTCCCCACGGCCTTGACGGACAGGCACAGGTACGGCAGGCTGGTGGGCAGCGCGTCCAGCGCGGCCTGCAGGTCCGGGAACATCAACCCCGCCCCGCCCGAGGTCGAGGTCGAGGTGGGGAGGCTGGCGGCCGGCTTCTTGGCCTGGGGGCCCAGCAGCTTGTGCAGCGCGGCCACCAGCTTGACCGCCTGCGTCAGGTTGCTGGGCTTGACGTAGGAGAAAATGGCGGCGGCGGCCGCGGCGGCGACGTCGGGCGCGGGCTGCGGCGGCGGCTCCAGCGCGACGCCTAGGGGACTGAGCAGCGGCGCCAGCAGCGGCGCGTGCACCTGCGTGAGTGCGAGGCCCTTGAGTGCGGCGGCGGCCTTCTCGAGCAGGTCGCGCAGCTTGCCCAGGAGGGGCGCCGCGGCGGAGCCCAGCGCGGCGGCCGCGGGGTCGTCCTGGCGGTGGGTGGGGTGGGTCGGGTGGGGAGGTGCTCGATGGGCGGTCGGATGGGCGGCGGTATTAGGGGGAATCGCAAAACGAGAAGCAGCAGTTGGGTGAAGCAGGACAGGGCGGGCGGTTCGTGAAGCGATTCGGGATCTGACCTGCAGGGCGAGGGCCTTGCATGATGAAGCAGCAGATCGGCGGGCGCGGCGCTTCTGGGACACCAGCCGGGCGGGGCTTTCCCCCGAGATCCCACACCGACGGCTCTTGCTTGACTTTGACCACTCGAGCGCCACCGGCCGGGGGAGGGCCAGGGCTGAGACCAAGCCGCTTTCCAGGCATCCCACCCATGGCCTACCAAACTTTGGGCCCCCCCCTCGCCCAGCTCCGCCCCACCCAGCCGCCTACACCCACCCCTCCGTCCCACCTTCCCGCAGGCGTGCAGGCAGTCCGTGAGCACCGCCAGCCAGAGCGCCAGGTGCGGCCCGCTGCCCGGCGGGAGGGCGGGGTACGTGGCGGCCGCCAGGTGGCGCAGCAGCGCCGACGGCCGCCGCAGCAGGCCGGGCTCGCGAGACTGTACGGCGGACCGAAGCTGCAGGGGAGGACGCAAGGGGCAGTCGGGTTGGAGATCAGATTCTCTGAAGCACACGCACAGGGCGGGTCGCCTTCTCGGGGGAGTGAAGAGCGGCGGCTGACACCACAATCCTGCGATGCTGCGGTATGTGCGGTATAGCATTGGCCGGGCGTTACTGGCGGGGGCCGAAGCTACGAGCGGGGCCGGCATAGCCAACCGGCCGGCCACTGGTCGCCCCAGCCGCCGATCTCCAAATGACCGGAGCCATGCACCCCACCCTGTGTCTGCCTTGATGGGAGAGAGGCTTCCCAGATGCAACGCGTTCCCCCACGCCCCGCTCGCCCGGGTGTCTAAACCCTCTATTCACACGCACCGGGTCTTTTCTCTAAACACACGCACACGCACACCTCGGGGGTCACGGCTCCGCTGCTGGTGATGAGCGCCGACGTGAAGTGCAGCTCGACGTCCCACGGGTCGACGCCGTACGCCGCCGCCAGCCGCCGCGCCTGCTCCATCAGCTCCGTCGCGCGCTGCGAGGCTCCGGGCGCCTCAGCCTCGGCTGCCCCCGCCAGAGCCGCTTGCTGCAGGATGGCCTGGGCGGGTGTGGGAGGAACAGCAGCAGCAGCAGCAGCCGCAGCAGCAGCCGCAGCAGCAGCCGGGGACCGACGACCGGGGTCGATCCGGGCGGGTACAGGGTGTGGAGGGTGTGGACGCGCACGCAAGAGCGCGTAAGTGGGCGGGCGGTTCGGAACCCAACAAAGCCATGTGCGGCCCCGGGGCCTCAGGGGATGTGAGGGGAGGGGAGGCTCCCAATGGTCAGCCGGCCTCCAGACCTCACCACCGTCCATGTGTCCCACCTAGCTGTCCCGTGTGTCCCACCCGGCGCCTCGGCGTGCACCTGTGGCACCTGTGGCATCTGACGCGCCCGTAACAGAGGGCGCCAGTGCCTCCACTTGCCCCCAGCGCACTGGCTCCATGGACGGACGCGGCAGTACGGGGGTCGCGACACCCTTCGTGCAACGTGCCACGGCAACGAAACGGACTGTCCCGCGGCGTCGCCCCTCCTCGCCCCCTCCTCGCCCCCTCCTCGCCCCCTCCTCGCCCCCTCCTCGCCCCCTCCCACGCACCCCCCTCACCCGGCGGCGGTACTCCTCGTCCCCGCTGGCGAACTGCGCCGCGTCAACCTCGGGCACGTGCTGCCGTACGGTGCGGCTGTCGCGCGCCGCCGCCAGCCGTTCGTCGGCCACCACCGCCGCCGCTGCTGCCGCCGCCACAGCTGGTGGCGTGGACGGCTCCGAGCTGAGCTGCCGGACCTGCGGACCACCGGGTCACATCACCTCACCTCACCTCGCGTCACATCATGCCACCTCACGAAGAGCAACCAAGCTATAACCTACCTCGACGGAGTCAAGCCAGAGAGCCGCACGCCCACCGACCAGTGCCCACTTCGCCCTTCCTCAACACACCCGCCCACCCGCCCACCCACCCGCCGCAGCAGCTCGCCCAGCGGCAGCTCCATCAGCCGCAGCCGCCCCGACCCGCTGTCCGCCGCCGGCAGCAGCGCCCGCAGGCAGTGGCAGTAGCACTCCATCGTCACGACGCGCTGCAGCTGTGCGTACGGCACCCCGTCGGTGCCATGACTGCCGCCGCCGCCCCCGCCGCCGCCGCACAGCCCCTGCAGGAGCTTGGCGGCCGCGGCCGTCCCGCTGCTGCCCCCTCCGCTCCCTCCCCCGGGGGCCAGCACCGCCAGCGCCAGGTGGGTGTCCCCCGGGGAGGGCAGGCAGGCGCTTTGGGCCGCTCCAGGGGAGGCGGCCGCGGCCCGCTGCCCCGGCGCCAGCAGTGCGACCCGCAGCAGGTATTCGGGGGACTGCACCAACGTGCCCGAGCCATCTGCGGAGGACGGCACACGGTGCACGAGGGGCGAGGGGGGAGGGGAACACGCATGACGAGGGCGGCCGATCCCCCACGCGGCTGATGGGTACGGCACCGTATACCGCAGATGGGTACGGCACCGTATACCGCAGATGGGTACGGCACCGTATACCGCAGATGGGTACGGCACCGCATGCCGGATACCGCAGATGGGTACGGCACCGCATGCCGGAGACGGGTACGGCACATACCGCAGATGGGTACGGCACCGTATACCGCAGATGGGTACGGCACCGCATGCCGGAGACGGGTACGGCACCGTATACCGCAGATGGGTACGGCACCGTATGCGATACGGTAATCAGAAGCCCCCTGTCCATCCACATAACGACACCAGTGACCCCCGCATCCGCATCCGCACCCCCAACGCATCCAGCCGACCGGTCAAGACGCGGCCTCGCCCCTGTGCACGTGTGTGGTCGAGAGGCGGCGCTCCCACGCCCCTGCCGCAGGTGCTCTCCGCTCGCTTGCTGCCCCAAGGCTACATCAACCAACCACCCGCCACACCCACGCCGCACGCCGCACCTGGCCCGGCGTCCCCCGCGCAGCGCCTCTCCGCCGCTCTGAGCTCCTCCACCAGCCGACTCATATGGTCGGGCGGGCAGTGCAGGAGCGCGTATGACAATAACCGCTGCCGTACGGCGTCGTCCTGCAGGTGTCTTGCCATGCCCAGGTCCGCGCACAGCGTCCTGGGCAGCCGGAGGGGGGAGGAGGGGGTCGTGGTGGCCAGGTGGGGCGGGCAGGCGGGGGACGGGCAGGCGGGGGACGGATGTCGGAGGTACGGTAGGGGCAGGTGGACGACAGCGATTGCATGCCGTCATCGCAGTGCACATGAGCCAACTCTCGTGATCCGCGTGTACTGCGTGTCGTACATCGTACATCCTCCATCGTGGGAGGCGCCCCCAAAACACCGCCCGCGCACGTCGTGTCAGGTGTCACCCACCAGGCGGGTACGTATCGCGCCGCCAGCAGCCCCAGCGCCAGGTGTTGCGCCGCGTCCAGGTCCCCGGCGCGCAGGGCGGCCCGCCCGGCCAGGTCCTTGAGCTGCAACGATGTGTGTGGAGGGGCGAGGCGAGGCGGGGGCGGTGCGCGGGGTAGAGCCTGGGGTCTCGGCGAGGGGTCGGGGCCCTCTTGAGAGCTTCGCGCGGTCGGAAGGTGACGGCTCACTGGAATGGCACTCGTACAACATGCCGTGCGCAGCCCACGGAATGTCAGCTGTGTGCGACGTGCCGAGTGCGGTAGCTCAGGTGGACTGGGCATTGACAGCTGCAGACAAGGTCGGGGGCCGACCCATGCCGGGTAGAGGTCCAAGCGCATACAACCCCAAAGCACGCGCGCCCGGCAGCGTTCCTTATTCCGGAGTGACCTGCGACTCGGAGCAGCCGCCCCGTTGCTCAACAACACGCGTCCATTCCGCCCCCACCCGCGACCCGCCCACCACCGACTCCTGGATCTTGGATCCGGACCCCCGTACATCCTCCCACCCTCCTCACACGCAGCTCGTCTTCCGGTGAGTCCAGACCCAGCAGCTCCGACAGCTCCAGCAGCCGACCGAGCTGCTTGTACGGCGGCTGTACGGCACCGGCGGCGCCCGCGGCCACCGGCGCCGCCGCGGCAGAGACCGTCGCGGCAACGGCGCCCGCCACGATACCCACGCGCCCCGCCACCGCCTCCGCCACATTCGCGCCCGCCACCCGCCCCGCCACTGCCAGCAGCCCGCCCGCCAGCGCCGCCGCCGCACGGCCGCCCGCCGCCGCGGCCTTGCCAGCCGCGCGCACGGCGGCCCGCCGCCGGCTGCTCTTGCCGCCCAGCGCCGCCGACGCCGCCCGCCCGAACGACCCGCCGATGCCGATCCCACCTCCCCGGCCGCCGGCTCCCGCTGCTGTCCCTCCAGGGGCGGCGCCGCCCTCCAGGATGAGCCGCATCACCTCAAAGCGGTCCTGCATCTGCATCACCTGCGCGGGGATGAGCTCCAGCCCCAGGTCCGGCAGCACCTGTAGCGCCATCAGCAGCCGCCGCAGCGCCATCGCCTCGGGGTGGTCCGGGGAGGCCAGCGCCAGGCACGCGGCGGACTGCTGCGCCGCGTCGTCCCACGGGTCGTTCGCGCCCGCCAGGATCTCGGCGGCGGCGGACACGATGAGCGCGTCGGCGGCTTGCGGATCGAGCTTCATGGAGGGGCCATCTGCGCTCCGAAACCGCGAGGAGACGTCCACGGGATGTGGGCAGGTGGGACAAGGGTCGGTCCGTGAGATGGCGAGGGGCTAAGAGGTTGACAGAAAGACAAACCCGGGTGGTGATGCGAGGCGTGCATTGGCCGGACCAGGATCCTGCTCCGCACAGTGCCGTGAGGTTGCTGCAAAGGCCGCGGCGAGAGCTGAAGGCGAGGCAGACTGGCAGGCTCCTCCTCCTCCTCCTCCCTATCCTCCTGCACATGGCCTGCCAAGCAATGCGGGAAGTAGCCCCGTACTGCAAGGCAGGCCACTGCCCCGCATACGGTACCGCCCCCCAGTGCCCACCGACCGGGGCGGCACGGCGCGAGCCCGAGCCGCAGCCCGGACTCCACCCACCCACCCACCCACCCACCCACCCGGCATGTCGCCGTGCAGGTAGGCGTTGGCCAGGTCGTTGCGGCCGCAGTGCAGCATGCAGCGCGCCACCTCGCACAGCAGCTCTTCGGCCGGCAGGAAGGGGAAGGCGGCGGCGCGCACCTCCGACAGGTGCGACCACAGCTCCGCCCAGGCGGCGTCGGGCATGGAGGCGCTGGACCTGTGCAGCAGGGGGGGACCCGCCGGAAACAACCACCGCAACCGCAGTGGCCATTCCCTCGTGGAACAAAGCACCGCCCCGTGGTGCTCCGGCCGGGCAGCATCTGCCACGTGCCGCGTGTCGCGGCTGCCTTGGCCATATCTGCCCGCCCTGTCCGTCCCCGTCCCCGATAATCAATTCGTGATAACCACCTGCGGCCCGTTCCCACACAGTCCGCCACCCAGCAGTCCGTCACCCAGCAGTCCGCTACCCCACCGCACCCCACCGCACCCCACCGCACCCCACCGGACCCTCCCTTCGATCTCCTGGCGGCACTGCGGCACGCGGGCTCAGACTCACCTCTGCACCTTCCCCAGCACCTGCCGCACGCATCTCGCCGCCTCGTCGCGACCGCAGCTGCTGACGTGGCGCACCGTCAGCGGCAGCCCCCGCGCCGCTAGCAGCGACCCCGCGCGCACGAAGCCGCGCAGCTCGCGCACGTTGGCCAGCCAGCCGGGGGCCGCCGGGCCGGCCTCGGGCCCCGCAGCCTCCGCCGTCGCCGCGCCCTCGCCGTCCAGCGCCGTCTCCGCGGCCGCCACCGCCCGCTCCAGGGAGGGCCACTCGTCGGTGTGGGGACACGCCACGACCGCCGCGATGGTGGCCTGGCGCGTGGGCCGGTGAGAAGCAGGCAGCGGGTTTCGGATCCGTGGAGCACCCAAGTTAAGGCGAACGGAGGCCCCGACAGACACACACACGGGCGGATTCCTTTTCCAAACACATACACACACGTGTACCGGGCCGGGGTCGACGGGATAACTTCGTAACCCCACGCGCGCGCACACACACACGCGCACGCACACACGGTCGTCTTGCTTGCCTGCCATAGTTGTCTTCTGGTATTGTCAATGGTAAGTAAATCGCAGGTTTTGGTAAGTATCCAAGACCTGGGCGGTTATGGATGGGCTTCTTGTTAAGCACACGCGCACGCACTTCCCCGCTCACCTGCACCAGCTCTCCTGCGCTGCTGAACAGCAGCCGCCCGCGCGCCTCCGCCTCCACCAGCGCCGCCGCCCAGCCCGGCCGCGCCGCCATCTCCTCCGCCAGCAGCGTCCCCACCAGCGCCTCCACCGACGGCGCGTCCCAGCCGGGGCCGCGCAGGAAGGGAGCCACCCTGTGGGGGCCCGGAGGGAAGGCAGGTGGGATGGATGGGAGGTCCGTGGGGCGCGTCCAGGGCCCGACTGGCCTGCACTGGCCTGCACAGGGCTGCGGCCGTGGTCTCCAAGCGGTGTCCCCCAGGGAGGGACTTGGAGGCCCCCAGGGAGGGGGGACGTGACGCGCAGCCCGGTTGCAGCCTGGTAGCGGACGGGCTACGCTCCCGACACCTCCACCGGCACACCGCCCCGGGCCGTTGAATGGCTCCGCCAGGGAATCCCGGGTGCCTCTGTTTCCACCCAGGTGCCCCAGACCACCCCTTTGTCAATAAAGACAGCGAAACCGCGAAAATCACCGATTGCGTAGTAGTTGTCCGGTTGACCGCCGCTGCCGTTGAAGCAGGATATATTAATTATATGTTGCTAAAAGTAACGTACAACCGTGTGTGGTTTTATAGTCCACCCCAGCCCTCCTCGCCCCCCGCACGCGAGCACCCGGCTGCTCTGCACCACCGCCGCTTCCGGGACCTCCTGCCCGTGTGGACCCCGGCCCTCATGCTCCTGCGGTCGCACCTGTCACTCAGGTCCTGCGCCAGGCTCTCCTCGCTGCTGCCCGCCAGCAGCAGCCGCAGCTGCTGGGGGCCGGGCATGGCGGCGAAGGCGCCCAGACGCGTCCGCCACAGGGCTCCCGCCGCCGCCGCCGCGGTGCCGCCCGCCGCCGAGTGAGGCCTGGACGACCCGGCCGAGTCTCCGACCACCCCTGCGGGTGTGCGGGGAATCGCCAGGTGCGGGTCCGGGCGCGTCCGCCCGTATCGAGGTGACTTGTCTGCCCCCCGAGGATGGTCACAAAAGCAGCGTCGCTCCGCCAGAGCGTGCAGCGGCCCCGCGCAGGCTCCGCGCCCTAGCGCGGTGAGGCCTGATGTGCTCACGCTGTGAGGTATTTTCACTACCACCGCACGAGTGCGAGGCCGTCCGTGAAAGTCGTGGACAGCTCACGCGCGGGGTCCTGGGCGATAGGGTCCTCATCCCTGTAGCGGCCCCCGCCCCACCCCGTCCCGGCATGAGCCGCCCACCACACCCAGACCAGCCGTGAGTGCGCATCCCCGCAACGCCATCCAGCGGCCCTACACGTCACCTGGCCAACGCGCGCGACCCACCCACGCTGCCCGCCCCGCCGCACCCACCCGCCAGCGCCCTCGCCGCCCCCAGCAGCTGCGCCACGCGGGGCCCCCGGGCGCCCCGCTCCCAGCCCAGCTCCAGAAGCGTGAGGGCGCCCTGGGCAGCAGCAGCAGCAGCAGCGGGACGCGACACCAGGGCATGCGGCACTTCAGCGAAGCCAGTGCGAGGCCGCATTAGTCAGCGTTGTGTAACTGTGTATGGGTCACATGATTACATCCCGAGCGCAGACCAAGATGTGGCGACCAGTGCTCGGCTTGCGGCGGGTGCGTTCCGCGGCGGCACTCATCCATTACCTTTGAAGTCGGCGCGACGTCGACACCTACACCCGCATCCCTCCGACCCTCACCTGCAGCTGCCCTGTTTCCGCGTCCAGCTGCAGCGCCCGGTCCGCGTACCAGTCCGACAGCGCGCCGGCGGACAGACGCGGCCGGGGCGCCAGCAGCCGCACCAGCGCGTCGGTGGCCTCGGGGTCAAACTGCGGGGCGTCGGCGGCTTCCCCAGGTCCGGACCCAGATCCAGATCCGGCAGGGAGCGCCCGGCGCAGCTCCTCCAGCACCTCGGGCTGCTCCACCCAGTCGGTCTTCCGCATCGAGGGGGGCCGCGGCGGGGTCGACGGCTCGCTCCCCTCAGCCTGCAGCCGCATGCATTGCCCACACATCAAATCTCCCGCTTCAGGAATTTCGCAAGCGCATATGATGGTTGGTTGTGCACACATTTGTACGACGGCCGTGTTTGGTACCGCTGCAGTGCTCGCTTCGGCCCGCGCGCCCAGGACTCACAGACAGCATTGCCTGTGTCTCCTCTTCCTTCTCCACCTGCTCCTCACCACCACCACCACCACCACCACCACCGCAACAGCCAACACCCCAATTCACTAAACCGGAATCCTCACCGCCCGAGGCAGCAGCGCGCTGTAGAGCCGCGGGTTGATGGTCTCCGGCAGCCGCGCAAGCACCCCCAGCAGCACGGGACCCGACAGGGAGGCGGGGTAGTGCTGCACCAGCACCGCCAGCGGCCCCACGGCACCGGTGGCGGCCCAGGAGCCCGCGGCGGCGGTCAGGGGCAGGTCGCGGAAGGCCGAGTAGGCCGCGGCGTTGAACGTCCTGCGGGGCCGGTGTGCGGAGTCGCCGGCCGGGGTTGCAGGCGGCGCAGGGCGGGGCGGGTGTGTGCTTGTGAGCCGGTAGGGAGACCCGGGCGGGTGCCGACAAGTGCGTGGAGAAAGTCTGTCTGCGGGACGGACGGCAGGTGTGGGCGAGGCGTCCATGACGCAGGGCGCCTGTACCCCTCCGCAGCGCGCCTCCATGGAGAACCTTGCAGAGGGACGAGGCACCCCACCCCACACATTGACAGTCCGCATTGGTATGGCAGCGGGGGTTCACTCCCAAGGACAAGGTACACAGACCGCTCGCTGGGCGAGCACCAACGCGGGTGCCGACGCTGCGGTGTCGTGCTTCAGTGTCGTCTTCGGGCGTTGCGCTCACCTGCCCTGCGCCGCGTAGAGCACCTCCAGCCGGTCGCTGTGCTTCCACAGGCGCAGCCGCACGCACCACCACCACGCCCTGTCCCGTGGGTCTGTGACGCCGGCGCTGACGCCACCCGACGCCGGGGCCCCGCCGGGCGTAGCGGGGGCTGAAGCGTTGGAGCTCTGCGGGTGACAAGGCGATAACACACATGCACCAAACCTCACATGCACATCGCGTGGTTATGTGTCTGAGGCACATATGTGTTGCAGTGTTGGCATCTCGGTTTTCTCAAGCACATCTGCAAGCAGCGCCGCGCGCCCCATCGAAATGATTAAACTCCCCCTCCCGCTTGAAACGTCGCCAGCGGATGTCCTGCCCGGCCAGCCAGCGGCGGGCACTGGCGCGGCCACGCACCCGCGTCGGTGACCGAGACCGCAAGCAGCCTGACGCTCTGATCGCTGGCTGTCCCCTCTCAGCCCAACCGTGCAGCCCCTGGTGCGCGCCCTGGTCACGCGAGGAACGTCACCGCTTCGCTGAGCGCGAGCCCGCCTCCGTGCGCGCAAGGGAGCCGCCCCACCCCCCGTGAACCCCCGCGAGGCCGCCGTGGGGTGCCCACCCACCGCATCGTCCGCGTCGTCGGCGAGTGCGGCCGGCTTGGCCTTCCTCGCCGTCTCCCGCAGTCCGTAGTTGATCAGCTTGCGCTGACCCTCGTAGTCCGCGGCCACCCGGCGGCAGCACTCCTCCACCACCCAGCGCCTGCGGCGCATCCGGGACCCCGGTTGGCCCTCCGTGTCAAGGTACAGGGCAATGAGACAAGCCCCAACCGAAGGGCCGGCCTTTGGGTCGCCCTCGCCCCACCCTACGGGGGCTGTCTTTCTCTTTAACCCCCACCCTACGGCCCACCTGTCCGCCATCTTGGCGAGGTTGTCCGCTATGTTGGCCGCGTCCACGGGCCGGGAGGCCCACCGGGCGCCGTACACCCGGTCCGCGTCCAGCCCCGCAGCGGCGCAGAGCTCCAGCGCTCTACCCCACTGCTGCTGCCGCATGTACACCTGTTGGGGGGACAGGGACGCATCGCGGGGTTTACACACAGATGGCGTGAGGAGACACGTCGCGTGCTGACATATGGGTTGGAGCAGTTGAGGACAGGAGCCGTGGCGGTCAACGGCGCCGTTTAGCCGCCGCGCCGCGCACACCGCTGCCCGCTGTTAGCAGGTGGCAAGCCAGTTAGAGCGAGAGGGCGGGTGCCCTATGGCGACGGCCCCTCTCGACGGCCACACTCTCTGTTTTCTTAAACACACTCTCTTTTTCTCTCTCTCGGGAAAGTTTTAGGGCCACGCGCACTCTACCAACTCTGACCACAGTTAGCAAAGGCTGGAACTAACCCCGACAGTTGTAACGCGCCCTGGTCCCCGTGGTTGCCAGTAACCCGCCCCTCAGGGTAACACCCCCCCCACACACACACAAATCCACGGTGCACCGTTGCAACAGCCGACGCACCTGCAACATCTCCTCCGGCGTCCGCTCCGCCAGCAGAAGCAGTCGGGTGCCGGGAGCCGCCGCCGCGGCGGCCGCGGCCGCCTCCGCAGCGGCACCCTTCCCCACCCGGACGCCGCCGGCAAGCGGTGCGAGCCCCGCACCCGCCCCGGGTCTGCCCTCGGGCACCAAGGGCTCCAAGACCAGCAGCCCGCGCGGTCCGGGACCGGCGGTTTTGGAAGCGACGAGCGAGCCTACAGCCCACATAGCGCACAGGGCAAGGCAACACCCGCCGCGGCCGCAACAGCAGCGGCAGCAGAGCACCCTTGGCACGGTCGGGCGAGGGTTCCAGCGAGTCGCGGATTCTCGGGTTTATGCACGTAGGCATGCCCAGCTCAACGGCCGCAAACCCACCCCCATGTCGGATCCTGGCTGCTGCCGGGGCGTCGGTGTCCCGGTGGCGGTCAGCTTGGCAGTGCCTCCGCCATGGACGCAAAAGAAGTGCCGACGCCATTGCCGCACCGAGGGCGAATAACGCCTCGAGGTTCATACCAAAGAGACGGGTGCGCAGTGCAGCCCTGCCCCCGTCCACCCGTGTCCCCGTCCTGGCCCCTCTCACCTCCCCCCTGGCCCCTCCATAAAACGAAGTGCAGCAGTCCGGAAAGATTAAAACAACGTTCCCGCGAACCGCCCGCCGGGGAGTCGGGGCCTTCCATACCCCCACCCGCCGCAGCCGCACCGACGGCCTCACCCACCTGGGGCGTACTTGAGCTGCTCGTCGTCCCCCGCCAGCAGGTTGTCGTACCCCGGCAGCTGTGCAAGGCCCACGTGACCCGCCAGGTCGCTGAGGCTCAACACGGCCTCCGAGCTCCACCAGGACACGCTCGCAGCCGCCTCCACCGACCGCGCCAAGGTATCCTGGGTGGCAGGTAGGCAGGGGTAGGCGGAGCTGATCAACCCCGAGAGACGGGCAGGCGCCCGGTCAATCAATCTGACTGGCCAACCACGCAGGTCCCGTACTGGCCCTGAATCCGTGGATTGATTCACGTCATGGCCTGACCCACATACAGAAACTTGAGGGGGGCTCGGCCCGCGAGGCACCTGCATACGCACCCGGAAGGCCGACACCGGTGGCGCGGTGCGGCCCGCGAAGCGCTCCCCCGGGTCCACCCGTTGACACTGCGGCAGCGATAGCAGCAGCACCCCCGGTGTGGGGGGCGCCACCAGCGCCACGTGCTCCCCCAGTGAGGACACGGACAGCGTCCACCTGCGCCGCGACCAGGCGGGGCCGCCGTCTGCAGCTGCGCCGTTGACTCCACTGCCGGCGGCGTCCAGCACAACGGGCCCCGAGTAGCACCCAAGTGAGATGGCCTTCGCGCCCGATGCTGAGCTGCCCGGGGTTTCTGAGCCGGGCAGCTCCAGCCGCCAGGCGCTGACGGTGACACGGCCGGACCCCGCGCCCTTACGGCTGCTCCCGCCGCCACCCTCCCCTGCGACTACCAGCGTGCACGTGCGGGCGTCGTACGCCGCCACCCGTACGTCGTCGTGCTGCTGGCCCAACTGGTGGGGTCGCAGCGCCTGGACAGCGCGGGGGGGGGCGCCCAGGGGGACGATGTACAGCTGTGCCGGCCGGGCTGTGACGAGGACGAGCGTGGACGGTGAGGGCATCGCCAGGGCGCCCAGGGGCTTGTTGATCCAGGGCCCCGCGGAGGGTGGCAGAAGGGCCACAGGTTGACCGGCCCTGACACACGGCAGGCAGGCAGGCAGAAACACCGTTGGAACAGCCGGTCGGGACACGGGTCCACCTTGTAACGGTTACATTCGGCGGGAAGGGAGGGAAGGCGCTGTAAAGGGAGGCCTCAGGCCATCTTGTGGTCAGAACGCTCTCCCAAGATAACTCTCAAGATAACTGATAAACGCTTACGCCGCGAGGGGTAGACAGGGGCGAAACCCGGGCCTTCCGCCCATGCCTGGCGAGGTTGTTGGCTAAAGATGCAAGGGATTTCATTTGGCCCTGCCAGGCCACCCCTAAGGCGGCAGTCCGTTGCTGCGCCAAGGAAGTCGCGGGACGACCAACTCAGTGGGACGTGCCCAACTTTCAGCACAGCTTCGACAACCCACCTGTCCAGCACATACACATAGCCGGAAGTGCAAGCCACCGCTAAGCGGGTGCTATCCGTTGACCAACCAAATGCTATAATACGGTCCCCCACGGAGAGGCTGCCAGCATTTATGCTGGTGGGCAGGAAGCTCCGGACAGCTGCGAGATCACCACCGGATTGCGCAATCTCCTTGCCCGCAAGCGTTTGATTCTCCTTTCCATGAAGAAAGGTAATGCAAGTCGCAGTCGAGTCCAATACAGCGACGGCTGAGCAATCCGGAGAAACAAGCAGTCCTCCTGGAACACCAAGACAGCATGCGGGGAAAGACACATTTTACTGTTTCGTTGTAAGCAAATCAGATAAGTTATAAGCTTACTACCTTGATCGCTGAACTCCTGCCCACGTCGTCTTTGCGCAACCGAAGCTGATCGAACATTTCCACTGCTTGTAAAAACCTCTAATTCTTCATACAAAACTTTTTTGTCAATTTGCATGATACAGGACGACCCAATGAACCCTGTGAAACTCTGTTAAATCCCACGCTCTTCGTTACAGTTCATCATAACGTGTAGTTGCAAGTTTTAAGCTAAGCTACATACAAGGATGCATATGTCTGTAGGACTGCTGTTCCATGATTGGACTACCTGATGAAAGGTACGAGACGGTGCAACATACACTCCCACCACCGTTCACCCGTACTCCACCTAACGCTCAACAGACTTATGATATTTGTTCTGCGACGTGTTGTTGTTGATGGAAGCACGGGTCTCAGGCTTCAAGGGTGCGGCGTGCATGGATCGTACAACCGTACTCGGACCGTTGCACCCGCCCGAGATGACTCAAAACCTGGGCAGGAGATGTGTATGGTTACCACATGCATCTGCCAGGTGCACTCGGTGACGTGGATGTCATGTTTTTGAGCCACCCATCACTCCCGCGGGACAGGCAGTCCCCCACAGTCACCCCCCAGGGTCGCGTAGTCGCGCCGCCCGACATACAGGACGTGCACACTCGATCGGAGGCCCTTCAGACAGCCTGGATACATATGTGGTGCAAAGCCATGCACAGGTTTTTCCCGCTTCACACACGGAGCGGGGCAAATGCGCGGCCACCTTGCCGACCTTGCTGCGCCCACGAGCCCGAGGACGCTGGGTACCGTGCCCTCCATCTGCAAATATCAGCTTTGCAAACATCAGCCGGAAAGCAGTGACCGGAAACCAGACTTCCGTGTTCGTTACACACGTCGTCAACGGAGCCCGCACCTCAAGCATACCGAATCACCGACGTCTGCGGAATTGCTTTTCGTGAGCCAGCCGAGGCGAACTCGGTTGCAGCGGAGCCATACATCTTGTTCCTGGAGGGCGCCGACAAACGATTCACAATCTTATAGATCACGCCATCGCAGCGCACGTCCTGCTCCGTACGCAAGCCCGGCGTACGTTCGTGCGCCGCCTACCTGAAATCGCACTTCAACCCCGGGCGCGTCCCCTGCGCACACAACATCGGTGCATCGCCGATGCACGGCAACCCAATGCAGTCCTCTCCGACTGATTACCTGAAGCTGCGGGCAAATGAGGTGCCATGCGAAATACGAAACGGTTCTGCCGAACACTGTTCTGCGACACCAGAGGTCCGCCCGCAACAACGCGGCCCCAGGTGTACCTCTCCGGGTGATAGCCGCCCGGGCCCGGCCTCAACCTTGCTCCCAGGTACCCCCTGCCTCTCATCCCTCACTACACTTCATCACCAACATCCAACAGGCAAACACACGTCCTGACGTGGGGCCACGCAGCTCCCGTGCGGCACCCCCCTGCGCCTCTCCCCCTCACTCTCTCTCATACGGCAGGTGCTCACCTCCTCACCCCCATCACCCATCGCCATCATCATCTTGCTAGCTTCCACGGGTCGCGGCGGCTCTCCGCAACTCGGCCCCAGCAAGGCCAGCGGCACCCACCCAACAATCCTGCCTGCAGACCACCTGCCTGCTGCCCGTCGACCCCATGATGCCGACACTGACATGCCCAGCCTAACCCACACCTCCCGCTTGTGCAGGGCCGGGCAGTCGCGTCGCCGCCCCACAGCGACGCTTGCGCCCCATTGCCCCTGCGCCCGTCAATCGCCCCATCCCTCGCGAACATGCGAACATGTACGGGCCCGTCCAGGGGGACTGCGCCTCCGGGCTCGCCAATCCGAAGGACCCACGGCGTTGCAGGGGTGGGTACCTGCGCTGAGCGGGGGTCCCCCGGGCGGGACGTGCTACCCGAACGTCAGCAGCGCCACGCTCAAGTCGCGGCCGGGCTGCAGCCCCAGCCGGCGGTAGGCCTCCCGGACGCGCTGCCAGCCCTGCGTCCCCAGCCCCTCGCCGCCAGCCACCAGCGCCGCCTCCAGCGCGCCCTGGAGCGGGGGCGGAGGGCGCCGTCCCAACAGGCCGTACGCCGCCAGCACCTGGCGCCGCCGCGGGCCGGTCAAGGGGCAAGTTAGGTGGGAATGCAGCACGAGGGATTTCAGAGCTTCACGAAGGCGCTGTCGCTGTGTCGCGATGTGATGTGATGTGTCGCGATGTGATGTGATGGTATGGCAATACGTTCCGGCTGATGGCTGCAGACCACATGCACGGCAGGGTCAGGTCAGGTGACACTACCGCGGTTAGGTTTAAGGTCCTGGGTTCGAGTCCCAGGGTGACCCCCGACATTGTTCGGGAGCATGAGATTATGGCTAGCTGCTGAGATGTGGAGTTGAGATCACAGTTGATGGATTGAGATTCGCACGCTAGATTGGTGGCGATTGCTGAACCCTCTGTCTCTACGGATGTGCGGGTGAATGGATGAGGTGGGATCCTTAGTTGGCAGGATCAACCGCCTTGGACCTTCGGTTCGTATGGCGTAGGTTCGGTGTGATGATGGTTGAAGGTGTCCTATAGCATCATATAAAACCGCGGCATAAACCCTTAGACAGGGCCCGGAAGCCTATCCACACTGTAACGGTACTACTACTACTACTACTACTACTACTACTACTACTACTACTACTACTACTACTACTACTACTACTACTACTACTACTACATGCACGGCGCTTTGGAGGAATGCGGCGAAGGCCACAGAGACACAAATGGTACGGCATGGTACGGCGTGGGACGTGTCCTGTGGTCGCGTCCTGTCGGGTTTCTCGCGGCTCAATGCTCCATTATCACATATATTACCACTGTAACATCCTTAACATTAATTACACCTCTCCCCATAAGGGGCGGGTTTCCCGCTAAACACATATTACAGCTCTTCCCGCAGGTCCATTCCTACTCACAAGCTGCATACCCAACCCGCAGACCGCCTCACCTTGACCACCAGACCCGACGGAACCCGCCGAACCCGATTCCGACTCCAGGCCGAACCGTCATCGCCGCGGCCGCCACGGCGCCTTGCGTTGCTGTGCGCCGCCGCCTGCCCGCCGCCACCGCCACCGTACACCAGGCACCTCGTCACGTGCTCGTCCAACTGCTGCAGCAAGAAGTCTCGCTCCGAATCCAGATCTGCCATGCGCCGCCGCCGGAGATCAGCCTCAGGACTGGGCGTGATCGGCGCCGGCGCCGAATCGGCACCGTGGAGGGGCGCCGGCGACTGCGGCCGCGACAGCAACGACGGCGACAGGGGTGGCCCTCCTTGACTGGGCTCTCGCACCGGGCCCCGTGCGGCCACCGTCCCGGTTCCCACTGCTACCACTGCCGCTGCTGTCGCCGAGCTTGGCGCCGACGCTGAGGCCTGGCCTGATGAGGGGCAGGGACGGGGATCCCGGGCCGCCAGCCGCGGGCGCCGCACCTGCACCGCCCCCTCCACCTCCAGCTCCGCATGCAGCGGCGGGGGCGGCCCTGGCGGCTGCCGCCAGAGCAGCGCCAGGGACTCCAGTACGGCAGCCGTGTGGTACAGCGACGCGGACGGGAGCAGTACCTGCACCACGATATAGGCCAATAAGCGCGAGCCCGGGCGGTCAGCCAAGCCCCTCTCTGCAGGTTTTTGGTGCAGTCTCCTAGGACCCAAGCCTGGCTTGGATGCATGCGTGCTGGCAGAGCGCTCTTGGCCTGCATGAGGGCGGCGGAGCCCACGGCGTGTCGTCCGCTCAACCCCCAAACCCCCACCCGAGCCGCCCCCCAGTACGGCACCTACCGCGTACCGCCGCAGCGCATCGTCCGCCAGCTCCGTCCCCAGCCAATCGTACGACACATGTGCCGTATCGCATCTCTGCGCGCGGGCCGCTCCCGCGGGGACCTCGCCATCTGGCCCTCTCCTCCCCCGCCGGCCTCTTGCAGCTGCTGCTGCTGTTGTTGTTGTTGTTGGTGGTGGTGGTGGTGGTGCTGCTACTGCTGCTACTGCTGCTGCTGGCGCAGGACGGACGCCGCCGTCCGCCCGCTGCCGCCCGACCGCCAGGCCCCTCAGCAGCAGCATCACATCCACCACGTCGGCCGAGGGGAGCACCGCCCGGGCGCGGAGCAGGTACACCTGGTCGAAGCCCACATCCAGACCCAGATCCAGATTCGGGGGCGTTAGTTCGGAGCAGTTTCTTTCCGTCACCAGATCGGGGCGCAAGGCGCGATGCGGCGAGGAGCAGATGTGAGTTCCTGATGACCAGCCTGTGTGTGGTGACACATTTTTAGACCCTAAAGCCCCTACGGGCCCCCTGCAGTACACTCCAGGGTGGGAGCAACCGGCACCGCCCCCGGGGCCCGGGACCCGTGAGCCCCTCTGGCCGGGCATTGTGCTGAGCTCGGTGCGCTGCGGAGGTGGTGCCATTGGGTGCACAAGGCGATGCATGGCAGGGGGGAGAGCAGGTGCCTTCGTTGCAGCGGCCAAGCCGTCCCCGAGTCCGAAATGCGGAATGAACAAATGACGCTCGCGGCTTTGGAGCCAGCTCGCGGCAGGAACCTCTGTGCACGGCTCGCTGATGCGCCCTCCCATCGGTCCCCGGCCCCACGCCCAGGACCACTCCCTGGCGCACCTGCTCCCATAGCCCACCGAGCGCCTCCAGCGGCGGCTCCGAAACCCGGCTCAGCAGCAGCGGCAGGCGGCACAGCTGATCCCTCCGCAAGCGGCCAACGCGGCTGGTCAACGCGGTCGCCAGTCGGCGCTGCGCGAGGAAGGGGGGGGGACGGGACAGGATCCAGGGGCGGACTGATGGGGCCGGATGGGGGAACGGTACAGCCCAGACCTTGAGGAGACGTCAGTGAAGGGTTCTGAGGTTGAGGAGCCGGGTTCCTTGAACACATACAGCCGCGCACCTGACGCACACACACACGGGCCTTGCGCTTCCCTACGCCGTACCACACCTCGGTGGTCCGAGGCCGGCTCCGTTTGCCACCTTTGGGCCCCGGCCCGCTGCACCCCTGGTGCGAAGCCTCCCGGTGAAAAGGGGGAAAGCCGCCCTTCTTCGGCTGACTGAGCCCGGGCGCAGTACGGCAACCGCGCAACCTGGGCGATGCCAACGGCGATGGATCCAAGCTGCCCGACCCTGGCGGCCCCCGATCACCGACCCCCGTCGCCGACTCACCATCAGCGTCCCCCAGCGCGCACCCCGCGGCAGGGGCTGATGCCCTCCGCCGCTGGTGCTGGGGCGCCCACAGCTGCCCTCGTCTGCTCCACCATGTGCCCCATCGGAGTGCCCGCCGGCGCTCGGCAACCCGCCTTCCCGTCCTGGCCCGATTTCTGATGTGGGTTCCCGGCCCTGCCCTGTCGTACAAGGTTCGTAATCTTGTACGACGAGCGCCTCCAGCGATGCGAACAGCTGCGAGGCGGTCATTCTCTCCAGCAAGCAGCGGCCGTCGGACGTGGCGGCGGTGCCGGCCTCGATGTCGCGGGGCGATGTCGCGGCGTTGGCGCCGGCGGCAGTCCCACACGCAACGGCTGGGGCCCCGGTGGCGCCCCGGCTCCGTCCACGCTTGGCGCTGCTACTGCTGCTGCCGGTGCTGCAGCTGCTGGCCACGGCCGACGGCGGTCCGTCCGCGCGTGCGCCATCCTGCACGACGCCCTGTACGGCATCCGCGTCCGGTGTTGATACCCCGGACTGCGGCTGCTGCGGCGACGCGGGTTGTTGCTGCCCTACCGGGGGGCCCCAGCGGCGCGCCGGCCCGGAGGGGGCCGACAGCAGCACCCGGGTGTAGCGGCGCAGGAAGGCGTCGGGCGGGCGGCAGGCCAGGCGGTGCGCCCACACCGGCAGGGCGGCGGCGATGCCCGGCGTCCAGTACGCGGAGGAGAAGAGCGCGGCCCTGCGCGGAGATGGGCGGTCAACGGGCTCGCCTTGTGTCAGGCAGATGCGTCTGGAGCGCATCCGAGTTCACTAAGACATCAATGTACGGCGGCCGACTGCCGATCGCCGGCACCCCGGATCCGGGCCCCTGCTCGGATGCCGATGCGGAGCCAAGACCGCAGCCGTCTACCGATCCCAGCGCTCTGGCTACAACCCCTGCCACCCATACCGTCCCACCGCGTCAAGGTAAGCACATCCTCCTCGTTAGCTCACCATCACCCACCGCCCCACGAGAGCCCTACGGACACCACCGGTCATCACCTCGCCCATCTCCGCGACTCCTCATCTAATCCCCTCCCACCACCACCACCACCACCACCACCACCACCACCACCACCACCAGACCCACCACCTCACCCACCAGAGCATTTTGGTGACTGCGCGCTGCGGGAGCGCCGCGGGCGGGATGTGCAGGCGGGACAGTGTGGAAAGCGCCACACAGACCCACCGCAGCTGGGCCGCCCTCCGGGGACCCAGCTCCGGCACCCGGGACACACCCGAGGGTGCTCGCCTCCGAGCTAGCCTCAAGCCCAGGCCCCGCGGCGCCTTCACACCGCGGCGCCCCAGCCCCGGGCGGCTGACGGCCCCATCACCCGCACGCGTCCGGCTGCGCCCGTGGCGGCCCTCCGCGTGCCGTTTGAACCGGACGTGCGTGTCGTACCGTCGAGACCGGAGATGTGACGCCGCGGCTCGCGCGGGGGTCGCCTCTTCGGTCGGGGACGTCCCCTGGGTTACCTCATGGGCCCCTTGGATAGCCCGGACGGCGGTTGCATCTGCTCCGGAAGACGCCAGCGCTGCCGGCGCCACCCCCGCCTCCGCCGCTGCAGATGCGGATGTTGATGGAGATGGTGCTGCTGTGGGAGACGCGGCTGTCGCAATGAGGGCCGCTGCAGCCCGCTTGCCGATCGGCCCCGACGGCACCACCCCCGCCACCACACGCGCCACCAGGAGGGAGCAAGCGGCTGGCGAGCGCAGGTTGAGTCGGGAGATGACCGCCAGCAACCCAGCGGCGGTCTGGGGGGCCGTGGGACGCAGGGCCGGATGGGATCGTGAGTGTCAGGGAGGGATGGGGCCCCCGAGGGTGAGGCACCATGACGGCCAGGGCAGGCCGGTACAGGGCCAAAGGAGGTCGGGGTGTTGCTCCCAAACTGGCAAAGGGGCCGTACTTGAGAACCGGGCAGGCAGAGGGGGGGGTCAGCTCACCGATGGCGACACGGCGTCGGGGCTCCTCAGCGCCGTACGGAAGCAGGTCTGCAGCGTGGCTGCCAGGTGGGCCTGATGCCCCTTCGGCAGCTCGCGCCGCCAGTGAGGGCCCACCTGTTGGGAGATCACCTGGTGGGCGGGTGACACGATGGAATGGGTCCAGGGGCGGGGTATGAGTTGTTGGGGCAGGGTCTGGTCCAGCACACGGAAGGAAAGACCCCAGGGTGGCATGGGTGCAACTCGGTTGGCTTGTTCAGGATCGGACAGCGGCCGAGGGCTGCGGCCCCGCATCCTACTGTAGAGATAGTCGTCCATCCGTGGGCGCCCCCGGCGCACGTTGCGTGCCTGGAAAGCGGGTGCCTTGCAGGTCCCACGGATTTACACACAACCCACACCCCCCTGCCCCATATCGACCACAAACCACGGGGCCTTGCGGATCGCTGGCGCCTCCCCCCCGCCCCTGTAGAGTACTGTACTTCTGGGTGTGTGCCCGGGATCGTTCCTGGGCCTCGGTTTTCCTTTCTAACCCCCGGGCCTACCCAACGCACGCGGCGCCCTCCTCCAAGGGCCCCCTCGCGCGCACCCGCAGCAGCGCCAGCGCAGACGATGGGGTCAGCCGCCCCGCCACCGCATCCAAAACTGGCAACACGAGTGGCCATGGTAGGGTGGGCGACGGGGACCGGGCCCCGCGCCCCTCGGTCGCCGCAGGGGCCTGGCGCGCGGCCCCGCCCGCCGCCCCCGCAGAAGGACCCTTCGGCGGCGGCGCAGGCCCCAGGTGCGCCGCCAGGATGCGGTTGGCAAGCCGCAGCTCCGAGGGCCGCGGCTCCAGGGGCGCCTTCTCGACGCTCAGAATGCCCAGAGCCCACTCCAGGGAAGGGTCCAGCCGTAGCCCCGCCGCCGCTGCTGTGGGCGGCAGCAGCGACACGGCCCACGGCGGCAGCGGGACGCCCACCGCCGCGCACACGAGGGGCGCCGCCGCTGGACCCCGTCCCGCGATGTGGGGTCCGAGCAGGAAGCCGAGGTCCGGCTGGGGCCCCCGCTCGGCTGACGGTGACGGCTGCCGTTGCTGCCATTGGGCTTGCCGTTGCAGGTCTGTCTCCGCTGATGTGGTCGAGTGAGGCGTCGGTCCTTCCGTCGAGGACGGTCCAGACCGATCGACGGGCAGCGACGCGTGCGGGTAAGGTGCAGTCGACGGCGCGTGGCCGTTGCGCAGGCCGGCGGCTATTCGAGGCTCTGACAGCGGTGAGGCGGGCGCGATTGACGAGAGAAGGCTGCGAAGGACCTCCGGCAGGTGGGTGTGGTTCTGCGCGGAGGCTTCGGAAGCGCCAGTCCAGTCGAAGTCGTGGTTCACCGGATCAGCGGCACTGGGGCCGCCCGCAGCGCTGATGCCGGCACCCTGCTGCAGGGAGAGGGCTGCGCTGCCGGGCGCAGCGCAAGGGGCGTCCGGGATGCGGTCCAGGGCCAGGAGCAGCGACGCCGAGTCCCAGCGTGCGGCCTGCCCTGACGGGCTTTCGCCTTCAGCCGCAGAGTGAGCTGCGGCTGGCGCTGCGTCGTCCGGCTGATGTGCCTGTTCCGTTGAAGGAGCTTGGCGACTGTGGCCAGCTATGGCCCGTATGAGGTTTTCCGTATCGCGATCGGCCCTGCCAACAGCACGGCTAACAACAGGGGTGCTACTGCCGTGGATGGGCACCGACAAGACTGACCGTAGGGAAGAAAAGTCGCCGGCTTCATTTTCTTCACATGCCGGTGCCGTTGACGTGGTCAGGGCTGTCTGTCGTCGTCGGCTTCCAGGAGCAACGGGAGTTGGCAACTCCACGGCTACGGCCGACCGCTTTCCCCTTGCGGCAGCTGATGCCTTGGTACCAGCAAGCGTGCTACCGCAATGACGGGCGACATGACTTGATGACATGATTTGCTGATGCGCAAGGTCCGCTTAGTCCGTCAGCTCGTTGCTGATGCTTGCAGCTTGACTGGAAAAGGCTGGAATCCCTGACGAATGAATTGGCCGCACATATGAGTCCCTATCATACTATTATATCTATTTGCACCTTGGGGAATGCCGATGAGGGCGAAGTCGGTGGACTGCACTTGCACAGAGCAGCGAGTGGTTGCGGGTCGTGCACGACTGTGCTGTGGGGACCCAATTGCTCCAGAGCTTATTTCTACAATCATGGTGCCACATTACGGCACATAGGCGGCCGTCTATGCAAGGGCACGGCCGTCTTGATACAATATCACCTTAATCAGCAAAGCATGAGAAATAGAGATATATCTGTGATGCTAATAACATCCGCTCAAAATAGTTAGATAAGTAAAAGCCACCATTGCCAAACCCAAAACTCCAGCCGAAAAATTTTGGTTGCCGTACAGAAATGGGCATGGGTGAAACTTGCACATCCAGAGTGGCACAGATGTCGCTCCTTGGCGGTTTAGAAACGTGGATTTAGGGTTGGGATTGTGCGGATCCCGTTGGTCCCTTCACGCCTCTCGGCGCACAGCGTTGCCGCCTTATCCTTTGTAGTCGCCCTTCACATACCAGCCATGAAGAGCGCTCTTCGTGCCATCGCATCGGGCTTGGCAGGTGTGCCTGGTCTCAGCTCTCCGTCCGCCGGCGAATCACACACCGTTTAACGTGCTGGATGCATCGCAGCATGTCTTCTGTTGTCTATATGTATTGCACATTCTCTGCGGCGGGTTTTTGAGCAGTTCGTCATGATGGCCCGTGCCGGCGATATTGTTCCGGGGATCATGCTTTGTTCTTGCGGAAGGATGAGAATGCTGCGTCTTCCGCAGGCAAAGGAGTATTTGAGATGGGCGCATCCGCATCCAAGCAATCGTCCCAGCTGGTTGCCGGGATGGCTGCCAGGTGAGGAGGTCCTATGAGACTTCTTCTCGTATGGCGAGCATTTCCGACTCGCACGGTGAACAACGTGATCGTACCGATAGTTTCTAAAGCGCAAATGCGCATGGCCTTGCCGTGGAGTTTCTCTTTGCCCCGCATAAGTCGGGTCCTATACTGAGATGTTGCCCCCATTCCCCTTGTCCGCCCTTGCCCGTCAACTCGACACCAAAGGTCTGCCAGCGGAGCCCTACTTATGGTGCGGAATTTGATGCTACGGCAGTCTGCAACATTTTGCAGAAGTGAAGTTGTTCCCCCGGTAACCGCTGGCGGTCCTCCCCGTGCAGGCTGCACGGCCGTTCGCCGCCGCCGCTGCCCCCGCTGTTCAGATCGGCGGTGTGACGGGTGATGCGGCCGCTGTGCTGTCTTCCATTGAGGCAGCTCTCAGCCCGGAAGCCCCTTCCACGGGCAAGGTAGGGTCCTATCCCCGCAGCGCCATCCGACGCGCATTTGCAGCCATCACACGGGATCTGGGTTATTTGAGAAGTTGAAGAGGAATGGTGACGCAGATGGCTTGGCACGGCCCATCGTCCGGATTATGATCTTCTAGGGCTGATGTGCGGTCGTGCTGTACGACGACGGGATCACACACAGCTGTCACCGCTGTCTTGTGTTCGTTCGCTGTGCGAGGCCCAAACGTCCTTTAAACTTCAAACTCCCTTTCGCGCCACGCTTCACACCGCAGGATGTTGCGGATGCTGCCGTGGCGTTGGCATACCTGGGTGCTCGGGGCAACCGCAGGTGCGGTGTGGTACGGATTGATGGCGTCGGAGAGGCCCCCAAACCGGATATTGCAAAGGTGGACGCCCTTGCTCCACCACGCCCTGTAGGACAGCGGGCGGAAGACGTCGGCGTAAACCTGCCTCTTCTCCAGCGTTGTTTATCGCGCTGTATTCGTCTCTGGTATCACTTCGCCTGGCAGTACTTGCCTAGTGCTGTTAACGAGCTCAGCAGGTTGGCGTCGGCCTGCCCTCGGCGGGCGTGCGCGCTGCACAACTAGTGTTTGCCGCAGCAGCGCCTGTACGGACCGACCGAGTACCTGGCGGTGATGCCCCCTGGTCTGAACGCCCCGGATGCGCAGGCTGTGGGGCAAGGTCCTGGAGAAGGCTGCGTCTGCTGGCGCCTCCCTGGACGGACCCTCGCTCGCGAACCTGAGCTGGGCGCTGTCGGCCGCCAACGTGGAGCACTCGCGGACCATCGCCGAGCTGGCGGGGCCGCTGGCGGCCAACCTCAAGAGCCTCAAGCCCTCGCTGGTGGGAGGAGCGGGCAGGGATGGGTCATGCGGAGGTTGCGGCCGGACGGTCTGGCAGCCACAGCAGGAGGGTTGTTCCGGGGTGTTGTGCCGTCAGGAGGCGGTGCGCCGAGATGGTGCGCCGACATACCCCCAGAATGGCCTTTCCTTTCGAAGAAAAGGCCATTCTGGGGGTATGTGCCTTGGTCGCGGACCGCCATAGTTGATCGGCTTGTTCACCGGGGGCGGTGCATTTGTGTAAGGCCGAGCTCCTAAATTCACGAACCATGGTATCACGGTACTGGCAAATCAAATCACGGTACTGGCAAACACATAATTCTGTAAACACAGTCTTGGGGCTGTATCCATGGATGCTGCCTTTACGGGAGCGGCGGGGGACGGGCCCCCTACCCCAGAAGGCCAAGCATGACTTCTAACATTATCGCATAACATTCATTCATTCATTATCGCGCTGCGTCGGGACATTGGTACGGCGCCATGCAGGTGTCGTACGTCGTGGAGGCGCTGGGCAAGGCGGGTGCCGCTGACGTGGAGCTGTTCGCTGTCGTCGCCGACCTGGCGGAGTCGCGCACTGCTGAGCTGTCGGCGGCTGACCTGGCACGCCTGGTTTGGGGCTTCGGCGCCGCCGGCGTGCAGGTAGGGCGTTGGGTTGCGGGGTCGATTCATGGCTGGGTGGGCGGTGGGACGCCCCGGTCTTCTGGTCGGGTCTCATCTCTCCTCGCTCTTCCTGGTGGTGTTCTATCCGACTTTTCCATGTGCCCAACTTGGATGGTTGTGCCTGGGATGCGTGCTTTACATGCGAGGCCAGACAGAATCAGCTCGGTGGATTGGCGGCCAGCAAGTCAGTCCTGTGCCTGCGATGTCCCCGGGCGTAGGCAACTTGTGACGTGTGGGTCATATGCCGGCTGCCAATGAAGCGCTTGCAGGCACTCCTTGGCGCTGCTGTACCCTGTACCCTGGGTGGGAGCCAGTTTGCAGCATGGTCTGAGGACTCATTGGCTTCCTGCTAGCCTGCCATGTGGAACGTTGTGCGCGTCTGGGCTGTGAGGTGCACGTGGTTTTGAGTGCGTGAAGCCTCGACGTCCGACGGCAAGACGCTGTTCCGGGCCCCCCTTACCCGTGAGCCACACAGGACGGCAAGCTGGTCAAGGCGGCCTCGGCGGGTCTGACCGCTAAGGCGGCCGAGCTGGGCGGGCGCGAGGCGGCCCAGGCGCTGTGGGGCCTGGCCGCCCTGCGCCGTGTGCCGGAGGCAGCGCTGCTGGCCGCGCTGACCAAGGTAGGGTCCCCGAGGAGAGGGTGGTGGCTGATGAGTAACTGAATATCAGGCACTGGACGCTGGGGCACCGGTGCGCGGGTAATCGGACATCTAGGTCGACTTGATTGTCGACTTCATTGCCCGGCGCGTCCTGCCTGGATGCCCCGTTGTCCAATGGGGTCCCATGTTCTGGGTATTGCAGCAATGATTGCGCAGTGTCACCGTCAATCGTCCTGGTTTGGGAGCGGTAGGCGGCAGTTGAGAGTTGTACTCGTCGTGCACTCTAATGCCAGATCCGCTATGGTTTGTAAAGAGGACTAGCACAGTAGGTTTTGCCACCCGCGTCCTTTCCTGGGGCAGTGCGCAAACATGGATGCGGTCAGCAAGTGGCGATCTGCAGCACGGTGTCGCCGGCCGCGCTCTGGGGACATTGATGGATCTCATAACGCCCTGGAATGGCCCACTCAGCGATCGGTCGGACACTGGTTGTGCCGCCCGGCGCTTGCTGCTGTCGCTCGTCGTAGGGCCTGAAGGGCGGTCTGGAGGCGCCGGCCGACGCCGCCGCCGCGGCCTGGGCGCTGGCCACCCTGGGTGTCAAGGTGGACGGGGCCACCATCAAGGCGCTGTCGGAGAAGGCCAAGGTGCGGGCAAGGGGCTCGGAAACTTGGGAGGCGTGCATTAGTGCTGTTTTCTGATCATATGGCAGCGATGTCGAGCTGCGAGGTGGGCACATGGTCGCGGCTGACTGGGATTGGAGCCGGGGGACCAGATGGACGTACGGATGGACGGGCGGATGCACGTACAGGGGAGCTGAGGACCTCTGGACAGGGCTAGTGAACGAATCCGGCTTGAGGTCGCTGTCAAGATCACGACAGTCCCAATTGTCATCAATTTGTGAGGACTAGGTCCCGGGTTTCCTAGTACGGCAGTAGGACCGTGGGCCGGCTGTCGCCAAGCTGCGCCTTGCTCAGTCTCAGGCGAAGGATATTACAGGCGTGCGTTCGGATGTCACGCTGTGCACCTCGCCGCCCGCCTCACCCGCATGACTCCGCGAACCCGTGTCGAGTTCACCAACGTCATTTCTTGGCTGTGTCGCCTGCACCTGCTGGCCTGCAGACTGGTGCTGCCGACCTGAGTGCTAACCAGGCCGTTCAGGGCGGCTGGGGCCTGGCCCTGCTGGGCGACAAGGACGGAGCCACGGCGCTGCTGGGCGCCGCTGCGGCCGCAGTGCAGAAGGTACCGTAGGCTGTCGGGACGGGAGAGGACGACCAGGGGCTGTGTGAGCCAGGAGGTCACTGCGCCGGGGGCTGCACTGGCCACTGAGGCAGCGCGTGCCTGACTGCCTGTCCACATCGTCGCTAGGCCCTTGCTCAGTCCCCTGCTGTGCGCACCCGTTCGGGCAATCTCGTTTGTCCCCTCCCCCTCTGTCCCCTCCGTAGGACCCGACTGCGCTGAGCCCGTCGGCCCTGGCGCTCCTGTACTCGGGCTCCGTGGCGGCGGGCGTCACCGGCCTGCCGCCGCAGGTGGCGGACTTCGCCGCCAAGGGCTTCGGCCTGGCGGTGGAGCACGCGCGCCACGTGCGGGGCGCCGCCGCGTCCGCCTTCCACGCTGAGCTGGCGGAGGCGGTGGCGTACGCTAGCGGTGCCAGGTATGTGGGCTTTTTATGTCGGGGATGACTGCGCTGCGAGGCATGTGGAGCAAAGTTTCTGCGATGTATTACACATATGTGTACCTGGTGGCGTTAGTGGAGCCCGGGCGGTTGGCTGGTCTGGGAGACCGCGGGCGGAATAGACGCCGTCATTGAGCATTGGCGCCGCGTTGGTAGTAAAGGGCTGCAGGTTGCCGCGCATGGTGCCGGACCTCTAGGGTTTAAAAACCACGGCCCAGACACACCCAGCCCGGGTCCGGACCTCGGGGGATGGCATCCGGTGGCGTACATACGCGCGTGTGCATCCCCCGGGTCCGGTCTCCGGGATGCGCGTCACAACCTTAACACTGTCTGAGGGACCTTAAAGCGGCCACCAGGACGGCGGGGGACAACCTCCCGGGCGCACTGCACAATCCATATCGTTCTGTGGATGGCTTTCGCGCGGCTCGCCGTCAAGCGGTTCCTTGCACACCACTTGGACGGGGCCCCGCAGGCACCGCCCCGATGTGGCGGCCAAGGTGGCCTCGTACGCCGTCTCGGCCCCGGACGGCTCCACCTTGGATATCGTGGTGCCGCTGGACGGGAACACCAAGCTGGCGGTGATTGGTGTGGACGCCGACCTGCTGAGCACCGCCGGTCAGGTGAGCGCGGGCAGCCGGCGGCGGCGGCCGAGTAGGGGGGAGGTGCGAAGGGAATCGTTCGAGGTTCGACACTCTGCCATGCAATGCCTTGGCCCGTTGCATCTTAAGGTCGATCTCATCGCAGCGGATGTTAAGTTCTTGGTGTGAGGAAATGTGTGGCCTTGCTGTTGTTTGGAAATTTGTGGCCTTGCTGCGGTTCTTTTACGGTTTCTTACTCAATCGGGCTGCCGCTGCTGAACTCGCTGTCACCGTCCCACCTTGGCTGCCGAGACGCAGGTGCTGGGCGGCGCGCAGGCGGCCGCGCGGGTCCGCGAGGTGCAGGGCTACAAGGTGGCGCTGGTGTCGCAGGCCGAGTGGCCGGCGGGCGCCCCGCTGCCGGCCCGCGCGCAGGCTGTGCTGGCGGCCATCAAGAAGGCAGTGCCGGGCTTGAGCTCCACGTGAGTACAAGGGTGGCTCTGTGCGCTCCTGTTGTGTCCGTGTTGTTTCGTGAGGCGCCCAATGGACCCTCAGCGAACGTAGGGCCTCGTAAGCCGTGTTCTGGGTATGCAGCAACACGATGGGCGATGTCGAGGCGTTCGTCGGCGTCAAATTCATGTTTGCCACAACGCATCATGCCCCCACGCGCAGGGTCGACAAGCTGGCGCGGGACCTGTGAACCAGCTGGCAAGGGCTACTACATGATCGTTGTGATGCTGCGACGGTTTGGGCTTCTGAACATTTGGCTTGGATGGACGTGGGTTTGACTGCTTGCTGCCGTTTTGAGTGTAGTCTATAGGATGAGTCATATCAAGAGGAGTCGCCGCAGACCTTTTCTTGAGTCTCGTCTCCCGGATCAATGCTTCCGTGCCAATTATTTGACTGCCATACGGGGAACGGACGCTTCTAGGCTATCATGGATTTGAACACACGCGCGCGAGACGTTGAGGTCGCGCTGCAGAAACGCTCTCGTGCCCCCTTTCGGCGCGCGGGTCCCCACGATGTAATGCGTGCGCGCCGACGGCCATTTGTCGAGGTGGTGCTAAGCAGCTGCATACACAGTTTTCCTGGCCTCACTTCTTGCACTGTCTTACACGCTGGGCCAAGAGCCTCTCTAATTTTACACTGCCAGTGGCGCATCATCCCCAGACAGCGGTGCTGCCAGGGGACGGAAACCCTCAAGGGGATATATACATGGACCCCGCGCACCCTGAATAAGGCGCGGAAGCAGTCGGTGGGGATTGGGCGACCCTGCCTCTTTGCTGTACGACCCACCCCATCCGCGCGGGAGCCCGCTGGACACGACGATGGAGATCAGGAAATCATGTGGCTCCGGTTCCGTGCACCTATGAGCAGGAGTCCTCAAGCAGCGCGAACTGGATCTATGCGGTCTGCCGTTATTTTCACCACCGCGTGTGGAGCTCATGACCGGGTATGCCGCTTAAGGGCCAGAACTCTTGGACCCGGCGCTGCTTCCGATGGCCTCCGAAACTCGTTGCACCAGCGCCTCCAGCGCTGACAGCCGCTCCAGCAGCGCTTGAGGCCGGGTGCCGCCCACCCCTTCCGCGTCCTGTCCTCGTTGACTTGAGGAACTCGATGACGCGACCTGAATATGGCACGTCGAAGATGAGGTCATTCATCCGCCCGCTCGTGCCATCATCGCAACGTCACCGCCGGCGGTCCTCAGTGACGTCAAGGTAGCAGTAGTGACCCGTGCCGTCATGCTCTTGGCGCCCTGAGCCTTACCGGGCCGGGCTACTCGGTAAACCTCGTTTCCGTACAAAGTGATCTTAGACTATGCAACCACTCAGTACCGGTGCGCACGCTAGCCACAAGACACGCTTGCCCATCTGTCATTGAGGGGGTCACCGTTCGATTGCCTTTCCTACAACTCAGCCCCGATGTGAGCCGCAGCGCGCGCTTAAGATGGGGACACGCAACGGACGAGGCACCTAGGGGCCAACAGTTGCCCTGCCAGGTGAGCGGTTGCCGACTCCGCGCCCCGCCAACCCATCGCACCTCATGGATAAGGTCGGCTACCATCACCCGGACCTTGGAATCCAGGATCTGTTGCAGCGCGCTGCGCTCCTTGGTGGCCGTCAGCACCGCGGCTCGGAGCTCCGCCACCTCGCCTGCAGCCAGCACACACGCGCAGCCGGGGCGGGGTGCGTGGGCGATTGAGCGAGGTCGGCCTCGAACGCGTTGCAGATGGAGGTCACGGCTCTGGCGGCCTCTTAACACCACCTCATCATGCCAAGTTGTCATACGTGCATACATATGTTCGGTTCCACCTCCCGCTCTGCTGCACGTGTTGACTGGAAGAGGAGCGGTTACCAGCCTTGCGATGTTCCCCCTGTTGCGTGCGGACACCAGGCATTTCAGCAACTGGCGACCCACTTACCCGGCGACGCAGCCGCGTCAACCCCGTTGGACGCGGGCGGCCCCGGCGTACCTGGGGCCCGATCCTGGAAAGAGCGCAACAGTGGGGACAGCAGCAGTCGCGAAGCATTTGTGAAGGCACCGACAGTGTGTGGGCGTTATGGTACAAAATGTACGCATGTCCGTCTGGCGGGCGGGGTGGCTGGTGCTTGTGGCCGATGACCTGGACGTCTTTCCGCCAGACGTCCCATACAGCACACACTACAAGGAGAGCCTGACGAGAAAGCATGCGGCCCCTTGCTCGCTGAGAGGCGCGAAGCTGATAATCGCAGCCCTTCGACATTCTGGCTTGGTTCGGCCAGCACCCGCTGTCATGCACTGTCGCACCACCGATATGCACAGTACTTGCATGCACGCAGACGGACTGTCCACAACCGCATGCCAAGGAAGCCGTCATGGCAACCCCCATGCCAGATGCACTCGAGCACTGCAGCGCTACGGCGCCATACGTCAGACGTTAGTACCCACCGGGAGCGCCATTGACTGACTGACCGTCGATTGAGCCCCTTGGTAGGTGGAGCTGGCGGGAAGAGGCATGGATGAAGACGCCGAGTAGGCCGGTCCTGACATGTGCTGGCGCCAGGCGGAGAAGCCGCCGCCCACAGTGGAGGCTGCTGACGCAGTTGAGCCCCGGGGTGTCACGTCCTGCGAGTCGGTGCCCTGCAGGTGAGAGCAAGCCGACAGGTTGCATGGATGAGGACGAGTGGGTTGGGTCATCACCACCTCGTCTCCGCGGAGGTTTCCCGACATGGACGAGCAGGCAGTCGATGCGCATGGCAGCGCCTCATCTTCCTGCATCGCCGTCCTTGCTTCGCCCTGACCTCGGATCACATTAAGGACCCAACAGTGCGACAACCTAACGAACCTCAATCCTAACCATCTCTGACCCGAATGACAACCTGAGGCTTGGATGCTTGTTTGCGCACTTCCGCGGCGGCCCTCGGGGAAAGCAGCCGTTTGCCCCCTCCCCTCCCACCTGCAGTTCCACCGCGGTCCCATCCGCCGAGTACACCAGAGGCGGCAGCGGCCCATGGAGTGCTGCCGGCCCCCTCGCCGCTCCCGCCGCCAACGACCCGCCATTCGCCGCGACTGAGCCTGGCCCAGATGGGCCTTGGTACGGGGAGAAAGGCTGCTGGCCACTGAAGGCGGCCACGTCCCTTTCGCCGTTGAAGGAAGCCCTGCGCCGAGTTTTGCAGGGACGCAGGTTTTAGGTGATGCCGGCAGCACTCGGGCCTTTGGCTTGTGTTTGGTCGCAAGTTGCCCGCAGACTGACGGGGCGAGCGTCGCTTGGGGTGGTAGTGCGTCAGCAATGCAGCCGGTCCAAACACACCGAGACCCCAGTTACCCTCACGGCCACCCTAGAGAGGCGAACCCAGACGTGGCTCTAAACAACGTGCAGATCCAAATTGCTTACCGCGTGTGCCCCTAATGCCGAATGGTGCTGTGCACCCAACACAACCAAGTGGCCACCCGGGCGCTCACCGTCCCAAGATGCCGTTCGACGGAGCCGCGCCGGCCAGGGCGACGAGGTCCGGCATCGGGTGCGGCTGGCCGCCGGGGCCCCCGCCCTGTCCCGCCCAGTCACCCAGGGCGCTCTGCAGCGCAGAGGGGTCCACGCCGCGGAGCCCCGCGGGAGAGGCGGCGGCGTGCTCCACAGCAGCCTTCGCGAGGACACACACACACACACACAAACGCAGGTATCCCTTCAGCAAACACGCGGGGTGCTCTCAGAAGCAGGCCGTGCGAGATACCATCGTGCGTTTCATGCGCCCATTGCCTGAAACCCACCGCTCACATGGGGGTCTCAGACCTCACAAGCTGCTTCCCTTGACCCGAAAGCGTTTGGAAGGCTACCCTCGAAGGCAACGACATATGGGTGGTGCGCGAGCCGGCGGTACCTTCCGCAAGGTGATGAGCTCCGTAGTCTTGGCGTCCAGTTGGTCCTCCAGCTGCCGCTGGTACCTGTCGTACGCGTCCAGCTCTTCCTGCACGCACAAATTCAACCACGCCGCACATGCCGTGTTTTCAGTGGGACCGCGCGGGTTGCGATGGAGCCGCTGCCGCCTGATTGCCAACACACAACCAAATGTCCCGCTGCACTGCCATAGGCTTTTCCGTTGTGTTTAAAGGCTCCCCCCACGGTCACATCCGTCTGGAATTTTACATATGCGACTCTTGAATAATCTTGGGATTTAAGACGACGGGCCCTTCCCGCCCGCGGCGGCGGCGGGGGCAGCTGCACGTCATCGCGCGTCGACGTACCTGCAGGCTGTTGATGCGCTCATCGCGTTCGTTGAGTCGAGCCGTGAGGGCGATCATGATGTCCCGCTGCTTCAGCAGCAGCTGCTTGTAGCGGTCCACTTCGGCCGAGGCGCTGCCCTCAGCGTCCTGCCGCTCAGCCTCTAGAGCCCGAATGCGGGCCTCGTAGTGCTCTGGCGGGGCGGGGGATGGGTGGGATGCGTTGAACACCGGGGGACGGGTCCCTAGCGCCTGTCTGACCAGGGTGTTGCAGCACACGTTGCAGGGGTGGACCCGACAGGACAACAGCGTCACGGTCGGGTGTGCTGTTGCAATACGGCTGGCCCTGTTATGAGTGTGCTGCGGGTGCGGCCAGCGGCGTTGAGACGGGTCTACCCCATGAGATATCGCTTCCATCACGGCCTCTTTGCCACTACTGGAATGGGCCAGGGCGGGCCGGGATTGAGACGGTGACCGGGATGCGTCCGCAAGGCACAAGCCTCACCTTTGACCCGAGCCGCCTCCCGCTGCAGCATGGCCCGCACCGCGGGCACCTCCTGCAGCGCTGCCCCCGAGGAACCGCCGCTCAGAAGCTGGCTTTGCATGGCCTGCGGAAGGCGGCGGGCAGGCGGGAAAGGGTTACAAGGCCTCCGGAACGGCGGCCGTGCGCTGGCTGTCCTGTCCCCACCTGAATCTTGAGCTCCAAAGCGCGCTTCTCCTCCTTCTCCCGAAGAAATTCCCGGCTGCGTTCCTGCAGTGCCAGCAGCCACAGCGACGGATCAGCAACAGCACTTGGGCCGCAGCCGATGGCCCGCTCATCCGCTCGCAGCACCAGGACCACATGCCCCCCCTGGCAATCGCCATGCTGCCGCCTAGAATGACCGGGAGCGACAGAATCCACACACGGGTGCTAAGGACGCGCCCAAAGCGACTGACGGTGTTGCCCTGCTTAGCCGTCCCGCAACACTAAGCGCCCTGGCTGATAGTGGTGGCTGATATTCACGCCGATGCAGAGGCAAAGGCCCTTGGTGCACCGGAGCTGATGTGGGTACACCACATGGCAGTCCCTAGGGCGCTGCGCGTCACCATGCTGGTGTCCACGGCCCCTAAGGCTGTACAGCAAGGCAACAAGCGCACATGAGCGCATCGCGACACCCTCTTGGGGCATCTGTCCCTCCCTCCCCCGCTCCTCATCCCCATAATACACACCTGGAGCGCGGTCAGGGCCGCCAGCTTGTCCGCCTCCGCCCGCTTGGCTTGTTCCTCAGCCTGCGCCGTAGACACGCAGCGGGGCCAAACCCTTTCAAGCAGCGGCAAACCTGCAGGCCCATCCGCACGCCTCTAGGACGGCTACTTGCAACCGGATTGACGCCGCTTCGCACTCGCTCGACGCCCATACGCTCCGCGTCCACCACCCACCACCCACCGCCCACCCACCACCAGCAGCGCGCGCTTGTCCACCACGTTCCGCGACCTGCGCGCCAGCTCGTCCCGCAGACGCCGCAGCTCCCGCTCGTACTTCCGCAGCAGGGTGCGCTGATCCACGTCCTCATTCACGTGCGCCTCGTTCTGGATGTTCTTGGCCCTGGGGGCACAGGCGGACAACTAGGGTTTAGTGACCGGGACCCCGCTCATCATCCTCACAGCAACCAACAGCCTCTGACGGGAATGCGTTAGACATTCGCTTCGGGTGACGGGTGCCTACCCGTGCCACGCAGTCGCCACATCCCTATCCAACGAACTGGGTGCTACTTAGCTAGTTACCACTAGCAGTGTGGTCGGGCGGCCTCAACGCGCACACACCGGGACGACACAGCTGGAATCGTGGGCTTGCCAGTCGGCAGCTGGATTATAAGGAACGACATGGTGCCAGTATGGGCACCAGCACGCGGATCTGCGGCTGCACGGGGCCAAACGCCTGCCGTACCTCCTGGCGGTGCGGAACGTCGCGGTTCCCAATCGCCGCGATGGGCCCCCAAGATCAGGGTGTGTCTGGGCTGTTATTATTCTTTTTAACCCCCCAAATACCTCTCAGCGCGACGGCCGGCCCCACCTGTTGGCGAACTTGAGGGTGGAGAGGGACTCCTGGTAGGCCTCCAGCGAGGGGGCGATGGTGGCGATCATGGTGGTGCGGCAGTTGCCGCCCAGCGAGTCCTCCAGCAGCCGCGTGAGCTTCGAATCGCGGTAAGGGATGTGCGAGCGCTCGCGCCGGTCGGTGAGCGCAGCGATGACGTTGCCTGGGTCGAGGGACGCGAGCGAGGACGGACGCCACAGAGGGGTAGATGGCGGAGGAACAGGTCAGGATCGCCGAGGTGCGTGGAAGGACGGACGGACGGACAGACAGATAAAAAAGAGCAGGGGTGGTTTAGGAGTACGGGTCTCGCCCTCAATTGAGCAAGCCCGGTGCTGCATCTCATCTGGCTTTCTAACAGCGGCGCCAGCTGCTTGGGCACCGCCTGCTCGGGTTGGTATCACGGGTGAGGCTCCCCGCCCAAACGCCACCCGAGGGCCGCACCGAACGGGGCGACTCACCCAGGGCCGACAGCGACGCGTTGATCTTCTTGCTCTCCTCCAGTCGCCGCCCCACGGCCCCCGTCACGTGCACCCGCTCACTGCCCGCCAGGTCCACCAGGTTGAGCTTGCCCACCTGGGAACGTCCGGGGTGGGGCAGCCGGGGCGTGGGTGGGGGGAGAGGAGGCGCTCTTTTGCGCTTTCGCTGTCTTACTGACATACAGCGAAAGGGAGGGCAGGCATACATGACAACCCTGGCTCCGAGAACGAACGATCCAGGCGAGCACTTCCCGGGCCCACGCAGCCGCCAGCACACGGACAGCGTCGGTGGCAGTTGTAAACGCGGAAACAAACGAGGTGCGTGAATGGATTGTGTTGGGCTGAAATGCGTGCCCATGGACTGCAGTGCGATTTGACGTTGCCGATCCTGAATTCCATGGCGGGAAATCAATACGAAATTCGCCACTCCGTGTTGTTGTGCATCCCGTTATGTTGTAGCCACCGAATAACGGTCGAGATGCGTGCGTCCGCTACGTTGGCTCAGGCCTACCTTTATGGATTGGATGGCGGGGACGGCACCTTCGGCTCCGTTGGTGCTGGCGCTGGCCCGCGCCCAGGGAGCGCCTACGGTGCGCAGCAAGCAGCACACGGCAGACGCAGTCATCCACACCCCACCTCGACCCAGCGGTGCGCGGCCACGACGCCATACGCATTGCTACCAAGCGAGTCTAACAACGTGAGGCGCCGGAGTACGGATCTGGCGTGACATTCACTTTTCTGTGCGCGGCCTTTCTTTCCGCCGATGGCAGCGACGTTTTCGCATCCGCCCAATGTGGTGGCCACGGCCATCTGCTCAGGCAGGCCGCCCGGTAGCGCCCAACTACGCATGCCCGCTGTCTCGCTCGCCTTACGGATAGCTTGAACCCCCCATGGACTGGACACCGAGTGAAACCTGCAGGTAACCCCCTTGACACCCGATGTTCACGAAAGTGCTCAGCCGCATACTTCCCCCGACCGCGGTGCGCAGCCCCCGCCTGCCTGCGTTTCCGTCCTCCGGGGCGGTCGGTGTGGTGCACTTCTCCACGATGATCACGCACACCGCGTGGGAGCGCGAGGACACCTCATTGAGCTTGGTCGCGCCGGTGGCACGCTGGTCGGGCCGGACAGCAGGAGGCACAGGACGGCGGGGCGGGGCCAAGGTCAAGTGCGGCCCCGTGGTCAGCCGATGCAACACGGCCACCGAGGGACGGGGCTGAGTGAGGTATCCGGTTGCGTTGCTGCGGGGCGACGGCCCCGGCCACATCGCACGCAAGCACAGGCTGTAACAGAGCGGCGTGCCACCGGGCGCTGGCCGGCCAAGCAGCTCCCCATCGGTCTCTCCTGTTTCTTGCTGGGTCTACGGCCACCAAGCCGGCTCTGACATTTGTGCTGGACGTGGCAATCAAGGCCCCGACCAGAGCAGCGGCTGCATCATGATGGATTGCGGCTCGGCTACCTCCGCTTCGCATCCATAGGTCGAGTGCGGCTCCAACTTCGTCCGCATTCGACACACGCGACATTGGAGTGCGCCTGGCACTCCGGCTGGCGTAGATAGCCCATCGGGAATGCAGGCGAGCCGCCCCCCCACACAGACAAGTAGACAGGCACATAGACAGCTACACGTGCACTTCAAGACCTTCCCAACCCGTCCCGCTCCCTCAGGTGCGGGCCTGGCCCCACTGCAGACCCCCCGTTCCCAACTCCCCAGAGCGCCTCACCAGCGCCTGGCCGCGCTGCATCAACTGGTACACCTCCGCCGGGGAGCGCACCACCCACTCGCTGAGGCCCTCCACGAACACACCACGCCGGCGGTCCTCCCGGATGGACAGCGAGGAGCGCTCGGGCTTGAGCAGGTCCGACACCACCTGCACAGGGCCCCGCACACGTGACAGTTTGGGACAGGTCCGCAGATGTGCTCCGGGTTGCGGCTGGCGAAGGCGCTGGCTGGGGCCCGTCCCGATGCTCACCATGAGCGGGCAGCAGCGGAGGTTCACACTCGGCCTCCCAAGTGGCCCAACCATCGGGGCCCGGGCCCGCGGTCGCCCGGGCAACATCCCTTCCCTCCCATACCCATCCTCACACCTCGTTATAGATCTGAAGGTACGACGACCGCACCAGGTACTTGCTGCAGGTGGGGCGGCCAACGGAATGGTTATCAATCGGACCGACGACGACACTGTCCGTAGCTCACATTGAGGAAAAGCGCCCCCAGACGGAAGCTATGGTTTCGACACGTACTTCGGCATCGGTGATACGCCGCCGACCCATCAAGCCGTTCATCGCTTTGCAGGCCTGGTGGTCGCTGAAACACCGAATCCGCCCCCACGCCCCCTGCGCGGTGTTATCCTTGCTGGCTTGCACTCGCGACACAAACGACGCGCGGGTTTCTTTGTGGAACTTGCCGCCCTCTCCCGCCTGATTCTGTTCGACTACGGTCCCCCGTCTTACACCCAAGAACGAGACGCGCAACGCCCAGCGGCTCGTGCACATGCGAGGGCTGCGCGGGGCTCCCTGCGTGTCAGATAGCACCACCCACCGCGAAGAGCAGTTTGAGGTCTTAATGTGGATCGGTGCGTAGCGCTGCAGCACAGCGTCTGATCGCGACGTGCTGGCGCTCTGCCTCTGCGTCCTGCCACGCCTCCCGCCCCTTCCACGCCTCCCGGCCCGCACCTGGATGGCTCGGGGTCGTTGACGATGTACGTGAAGATGTCCTCCACAGTGCGCGGGATGATGCCGCGATCCGGGCCCTGCAGGGGTTCGGAGCCGCGTGTGTCGTGACATCCCGGTCATCAAGGTCGAGGGACGAGGGGAGGGAATGAGTTCGTCTGCAACCGCGCTGAGTCGGCGCCGTAAGCTCGACGATGGCACTGCGCTGACAGTAGGCTTGTTTAGGGCGGGCACGGCATCCGGAAGGACGCCGGACCCGACAAGGGGTCCCGGTTGCTTCCCGACTAGTAAGGAATCAAGCCAAACCCCCAAGAGTGCACAGCCCCCAAGCGCAACCCATTGCCGTAGGTTGCTGCAGTGCGCGCATGCTTTAGAGTCCCACGCGTTGCGGCCGCTACCTCCATGGCGCCTTCCATAGTGTAGGTCTTGCCCGTGCCGGTTTGGCCGTACGCAATTATCGCCGCGTTGTAGCCCTGCACAGTGAACCATGCGAAACAAACGGACGACTTGCTCATCTAGACCACGGCATTCAGAACTCTCGCGGCCCACCCACTGCACGGCCGTCCGCGTAATCGAACGCAATCAACCGCTGCTGGTAACGAGACCTAACCCAAAGCACGTTGGAACTTCTCCTGACCCGTTGGCGCAATTTCGCGCAAACACGGACTCTTCCAACAAGGATTTCGTGGCCCGCAGCTAACGGTTAATGTCAGGCCGCCTGCTTTTCTACCGGGAGGCGCGTCTGTACGCGACCAGTGCGCAGTTGGCGCCGTGCCGCCCACCTGGCATACCCAAGCGGTTCCGCGCACGTTGCTGTCATCCCCCGACACTGCCGAGGATCTGGACCAGCACCCAACCTGACGCAGTCAAACAGGGCTACCACCCCGATTGATATCCGCACCTGCAGAATGGAGAGCACCACCTGCTGGGCGCTCTGACGGTAAACGAGCTCCTGGGGACACTGCTGATCGTACACGCAGTCAAACGTGAACCTGATACACGCACCACACCAGCAGCGCGGCTCGGATTTTCAAGTCAAGTACACATCCGTTGGCGCGGAGCGGAGGTGCGCTCATTGGGGCCAAGAGGGGGACCGGCCACAAGCGGGAAAGGGGATGCAGATGCACAGAGGCCGACACAAGGGTGAGCACGTGTCTAACTGAAGACGGGAAGCTCTGGAGGCCCAACACACAAGGACAGGCGAACGGCACTTAAGGGGCAGCGCTGGCGTTCCAGGTCTGCCATTTGGTATCGCGCTTTACTGATGTTATGCAAGGCCAAGCTCCAATCCGCAGCGCCTGCCATAACCATGATCCGCCCACCCCAGCTGTCGTGGGCAGACTGAGACCAAATCTAATTACCGACGTGTATAACTTACCTGTACGTGTTATACAACGCTCCCCCATCGGCCACCATGCTGCCCTGCTGGTTGATGACAGCCTGAACGGCAGGCACGAGTTGAGGTACGCTTGGTCTGGGCGGAGTTTGCCAGGCCCAAACACGCAATTTACTGCTGGGCAAGCATCGCAATAATGCTTAATGAACGCCACATACGTTTCAACCCGTGGCCGTGTTGCGTCATAGCCATCAGCTGTTGACCGCTGTTGCCGTATACATGCAACGAACGTACCGGCAAGTTCTCCGAAAGGATGACATTGCGATCGCCCGGCTCCACAGCTGTCGTGCACTGGTATGCTCGCAGTCCCGTTCCCCGCAGCTCCCGTGACAGCGGAGGCCGGATGCGGACGACAACCTGCTTGGGATTCCCAGGTCACAGCGAAGCACACACCATCAGCCTACGTCGCCATGCACTACATGCCTTGAAGTTTTCACTTGTGCTCCCAGCCCCCGACGCCTGCTGGTACAGTCCGTCATCGTGTAGGTCGACTGAATAGTTTGAATCCATGCAAGCAGTCTCCCTGACGGCCTAGAACACCTATAAATATGTCATGAATACAAGGAAAGACGGATTCACGTAAAGCATCTTAACGTCAGAACAGCGATGGTTTTCAGAGGGCGGGAAAAATAAGGCTTTAATGATCGTTTGCTATATGCTGTTAATACATGCCAATGCCAAACGGTTTAGCCCAACTTCAGAAGGGAAACTCCGTGAAAAGTCAAATTGCCGAGGTCCGTACGACAAGTTAACCGCTGTGACTCCGTTCTTTAGCAGTGTCTCTCTTCCACGCTTAGCTTTTGCTGCGCGACTAGACTGCCCGCTACGTGTCAAACCATAAATCACAGTGTTATGAGTACCGCACAGCAGTTTCACGCGCTTGGGGGGACTGCGGCAATTGTTATAGTAAAGCAACGGAGCTATAGTGCATACGGCCATTGAGATCTGCTGAAAACTTCCTACTCCAAATGTTGCGTCCGTGATTTTGAAGAGCCGCACTGGTGCATACCCTACACTGGTGCGGGTAACGAAGTGGCTGTGTAAGCGAGCATTTTGTTCTTTGGGATGGTGCGTGAAGTGGTTGCACCTTCTTATGGAATTGCGCGCTCAGAATGAGGACTGCAAGGCTGCACACCGGGCACCGGGCCATAACGTGTAAAGCAACAGCGGCAATGCGAGAGTGGGGCATGCAGAGACTTGAACAGGGACACGGGGAGCGACTCAATCCGATTACGCAAGCGACAGGGCAAAGCAACTGTGGGTTTGGAGACCAGGAACCGGAATACGGCAACCTCCCGAAACTCGGCAGAACTCGAAAAACCCATGAACCGATAAGGAAGGCGAGTTCAGAGAGTCCGCGCGGAGGATAATTGCCCTGAATGCCTGCGCAGAGGCGACTTTAAACCCCGTCCACACGACAGTGTGCAGGCTGCTGTGCGGCAAGGAGGGCAAGGTCACTGGAGCTGCAGATTTTTGGCTGCCTTGATCAATGGCCAACGGACGTCTGGCGAGGGTTTGGCAACTCGGCAGAGATGGACATTGTAGGGAACACAGCCGCATGCCCAATGCGAACCAACGGATCAGAGGCACGGGCGCACTTCCCGATACGCCCTTGGGCGAGCACGTGGGAACAGAGCGCCCTGGCGCCCCGTTCGTTCCAACACGCGGGAGATCACTGCGACAGTCAAAACGCTGAGGCTGGTTTTGCAGCGCTTGGCACGAAACAGGCCTGGCCAGATACACACAACAGGGAAGGATTACCCGCTGGGCGATGCAAGGACTTCAGGAGTTGGAGCAACGGCGCCGCGAGGCGTCGGCTTCCCAGACAGAGCTTGTTTGCGCCGAACTCCATGTTTTTGCAACTCAAACGGGAAACGCGTGCGCGACCCCTACGTCCTGGCCCCACATGGCCTACGTACATTATCCAACACAGGGCTTGCGGAGACGCCACCAGGTGTCGTACACCCCTGTACGGTGAACGTTCTTTTGGTTTACAACCGATTCCCGTAAGGACATCCATTACAGAGCGCAAAGGGGACATGCAGTGACATCCACAAGGTCACCAGCCATGCACCCGCTCTCGTCCTTGTGGTCCCACTCACTCGACACTGCGCTGCCTCCCACTCCGGAGCGCGTCTGGGACGTCGTGGCTGTAGAGGCGTTGAGTTCTATGGGGAGTGCGCGGATAGGACTACGGGGCGCACCGCTGTTTGGAGTAGCTATGTCGGATCTGGTTGCGACCAAGAAGGCGCTGTGGCACGTCCGAGCAGGATTGGCTGTTGCGTGGGAGTGGCAGAGAGGAGGGAGAACATTGGCGGCATTCGAGACAAGGGGTATCAGGGGCCTGAGTCTTCTGAGGCCCCCCATCCCTGAGCGGCTGCGTACCTTTGCACGGCAGCCTTGGAGCCGTACAGAGCTGTTGCCCCAGCCGCTGACGCGCACCCCTGCAAGCCCCTGCCAGCCGGATGTACCACCAGTTGTTGATCCCCGGGTCGAGGACCTCCCGGCCCACGCAAAGTACTTGGTCCCCCGTATAGGCACTGTTGACACGTGTCCACCACCCTTGGCCTCGAATTGCTCTCCTGTCACTGATCTCCTACGCGATATTCACTGCCGGCCTCTGCCAGGCCGTGGCCAGGCGCACCATCTTTCGTGGCGAGTGTTTTTTCGATATGTGCCGCGTCGTGCAGTTGTGTTTCGCCTTTCCTTCTCGTGCAGTACACCTGAAGTCGACTATAATGTTGAAGACTTACAGGAAACACAGTCATGATACGGTACACAACGGATTGGGAAGGATGGGGAATTCTGCACGTCATAAGCAAGCTGGGCCAGCTAGGGTCAGTGTTATCCCGAACATCATTTATGGCATGTTACGTTTAACGTGATGTACATTGCACTTACACTAAATATGCGAACACGGTGTGCTGTATCGGAGCAATTGTTGTAGGACTGCTTCAGTCAAATCATGCGGTACCGTGTTAATCTCTGTAGGTATTATTGCGAGCTAGTTTGAACTAATTATTGCTGGATAGCACTGAAAAGTAACGAACTGCTGCAAGCGAGGACATTTACGTTCTCAAACTATTTGAATAAGCGAACGACTGCCAGTTCTTACGGTTCTATCGTTTGTTACGAGGCCAAAATTGGTCACCGTGTTGAATGGCGGAGGAGGACGGCGCACTGTGTTAGTGCAATACAGCAGAAGTACAAAGTGAAGTCAACGCCCGCATACCTCGCAAACAATTGTGTATACAAGAAGTAACAACTTGGTCATGCACCGACTGTATCTCGAATATACGTCCCGCATTATTTAGGAGCATCATACAGAAATCCAAACGTGAACCAGGACACCTCCTCTAATATTGACCAAGTTGCCCTAACAAAATTAAATTTATTCAACTGAAATGTTTTGACTCTTTACGTATTCTATTAGGTACGGTCCACGTCATGGGCGTACCGCCGATGGCGGGCGGGCATGAGCCAGCAGCAGGGCGTGCTGCCGTACAACAGTTATCAGTGTTAGTGAGAGTTGTCTTCCTGTAAGCCAGTAAGGTCAAAACATACACAGAATTGATTATATATGCGCAATGAGCGTTTGGGCCTGGGAATTGGAGCATCGCTAGATGAAGAGCGTACCTTGGTAATGGTGTAAAGCAATGCAAAATTGTTACTAACCGCTTCCGGTGTGTTCGTTGCCGTAGCTGAAAGTTCGACACCCAACCTGTAGCAGTCATAGAAAACATTAACAATAACCTTCCATTACACAAATAGGATGTCATAGCGAAGTAAGGGATGTCGCAGCCCGTCGTAGCGCAAAGAGATACGATGCGCTGCAACGTTTCAATGAATATTGCATAGTAATACCAATTACAAGCTTCGGCATATTTCTACAGTAGTTCCCATTACCGTTCGTAAACTGAAAGTTGGTGCCGGGCCCGCTCGTCCCACGCATTCGACGGCTCACGCGTACGGAACATGCTTAAATTCTATACATATGCTCCGTCCTTGCTTGACATGTTAAGGGACTAGTTGTGATCCAACTTATGTGTGTATGGATTACAAAGGCGCAATAGCGGAGTCCCTTCGTAGTGTGTAGTCTGAACTGTCGCAGAATTAATCTGCGTGCTAAGAAACTGTACTCGTTTTTAATTCGACATTGTTGTTGTCCGCGATATTGCAACCAGTACCGGCATCGGGCATCCTTCAAGGATGGGTAGACTGCAGCCAAAGTCGCTGCAGCAGAACCGGCGCCAGGTGTCATCTTGCGCGCTGCTTCTTGCTTTGTCGGTGGCCGTGTCGGGGACTTTCCATGCATACGCTGCGCCAGGTACGGTGGGCTGGCTGTGCGACTGAGACGCCTTGAGACGGTTTCTGCTTTTTCAGCTTTGAATGTTATCCCTCTGTCTGTTTTTATCATTTGTTGTGTTTGAAACATTAGGTCGGCAGGCTCCGTCGCGACGATATGAACGTAGCTGGCTGTGTTTATTCTTACATGTCTGGTGATCCAGATTGCTGATTGATGACACTGTGCTGGGCAATTTTTATTATCCGGTCGTAGATAGTGCGCGCCCCCCTGTGCCGACTTTGCCGCTGCGTCTTTGCAGCTTACGCCGCAACGCGCTGTTGTTGACTGACCGTTGCGGTCCTGTTTTGCCCTGCAGTTACGAACCTAGCTATCGGCAAGACAGCTTATGCCTTGTCCGGCACACCGGCGAACGCTGTTGATGGAGATCTCAACACCGTGTTCAACGCCGCTGCCCCGCCGAACTCGTGGCTGTCCATCGACCTTGGAGAGCTGTCGCTTATCTCGAAGATTGTTTATGTCGCTGGTGCTGGCGGTGCTCCGAGGGTAGAGATTCGCGTGGGCGGTGCCGCGGTCACCAACGCCGTAACCAATCAATTCGTCTCGAACGATGTGGTCGTGCCTGGTGGCCTTATCACTCCTGCGGGTACCGAGGCGCCAGTCAGCTTTGCGGCGCCAATCCCTGGCCGTTTTGTGACAGTGCGGAGCCTGGTGCCTTCCAGGGGCATTTCCGTCGCGGAACTTCAGATCTGGGGTGCCCCTGCAGGTACGGCCGAAGTTTCGTGTCGTGTCGCGGCCAATAGCACGGCATGTGTCGCACGGTGTGCCGCTGAGGAGCACGCATGTTGTCCTGTGGTTTTACAGGATTTTACGTCCGCTATACTTTGTGGCCAATTTAGTTTGATAGGATGCGCCTGCTGTGTGGCTGTTCTTGATCGTACTGCGGGGTTAGATTGATTTTATAAAAGAAAGTCCAGTTCTTATTACGTCGCACTTGCGACACAAATGTCGCGCTTACGACTCGTATGTGGTAGTCCTCGAGGCCATAACTCGAGGTCATTAATGCCCAGGAATATTCAAACTTAGGTCTGTTGTCCCCCTGATGTGACCGCAGCTTGCGATCTTGTCCAGCAGAAGGCCGGTTACGGTGATGATGCGAAGGCCCTGTCTTCAAGCACGACCGCCACCTCAGACGAGTGCTGCGCGCAATGCAACAGCGTCAGCGCCTGCCTGTACTGGGATTTCGACACGGCCACCGGCATCTGCCGCCTTAAGGCCGATGAGGCGGGCGCGGTGCCCCCTGGCCAGCCCCTTCCGGGTTTCTTCCCCAGCGCGACTCGCGTTGCCGGTGCTAAGCGCGGTGAGTCTTCCAATGTTAGCGATGCAGCGCTTGCAGGCTGCTTGATTTGTTTTTGTTTGAGTAAAGCGCAAAGTAGGTGCGCCGCACGGAATGCTGCTGGCCCAGCCCGGGCTCGGTATCTTCGCTTCTTCGGTAGCAGGGCCTGCTTCAGCAGGTGCAGGGCTGGGATTAGGCGAGGGCTCAGCACTGGGGCAGAGTGGCTAGCTGAGCGGGTAGCACAGCGCAGGAAGAGGCGCGTCTGCTGTAGGATCACGACGGCTGACCTAACATCCATGCTCCGCTCCGGAGGTACATTACCCAAAATACCTGGTTGACACGCGTACGTGCCGCCACGGCCCTTTGGTCCCCCGCCCCTTGCTGCTGCTGCCGGCGCAGGCGTCAGCTTCTACAACGCGCACTACAACATGAGCCTCCCGGCGGATCGCTCGGCGCAGTGGCTGTGGTCGACCCCGGACTCGCTCTCTGTCATCCAGCCGAGCGCCCTGACCGTCTACTTCTACAAGTCGGTGTACACGGAGACCGCCATTACGGGCGCGAAGCTGTACACCGTGGCCGATGACTTCGCCACCGCGTACATCAACGGCGTGCAGTACGGCACAATGGCGAGGAAGCCGAACGTCACCGAGTCCACTGTCGATCTGGCGGCCGGTTGGAACCTGATCACCATCAAGGCCTACACCGTCCGTGGCCAGGCCATCGTGGCCGCCTCCATCGTGGTGGACGGCGCCGTCTTCGTGCACACCGACTACACCTGGTCGTGGGTCGAGGCCCCGGCCATGCCGCCGCCACCGGCCACCTCGCCGCCGCCGCCGGAGGCGTCGTCGCCGCCGCCGCCGGAGGCGTCCTCACCGCCGCCACCGGGGACACCCTCGCCGCCGCCGCCGGAGACGCCCTCGCCGCCCCCGCCGGAGGCATCTTCGCCGCCGCCGCCGGAGGCATCCTCGCCGCCGCCGCCAGCGTCCACGGCGTCGCCGTCTCCTCAGAGGCAGCCGCCGACAAAGAAGCCGCCAAGCCCGCCCAAGCTGAGGTCGCCGCCGCCGTCGCCGCCGTCGCCGCCGCCACCGCCGCCGTCGCCGCCGCCGCAGACCCCAGACACCCCCTCCCCGCCGCCGCCAACCCCCGACGTCCCGTCCCCGCCGCCGCCGTCCCCGCCGCCGCCGTCCCCGCCGCCGCCGTCGCCGCCGCCGCCGCCGCCGCTGCCGCCGCCGCCGCAGAAGTCGGGCAACATCGCTGTGGGCAAGCGCATCTACGCGTCCACCACCCAGAACTCTCCCTACCTGGTCAATGACGTCAACCTCCAGACCACTTTCCTGAGCGCCGTCAGCGACAAGGCGCCGTGGCTGTCCGTCGACCTGGACGACCTGTACTACATCAGTGCGATTGTGTACTACAACGACCGCATCTCCAACGGCAACGACACCGCGTTCGCCGAGTTCCGCCTGGGTGGCGCCAAGGTGAAGACCAACTGGACGGCCAACCAGATCAAGTTCAACTCGCTGGAGCACAAGATGACGCGGGCGGGCCGCACCGGCGAGAACTACGTCGTCAACATTAAGCCGCCGATCGCCGCTTCGTGGGTCACCATGCAGAGCTTCGGCGATGGCAAGCGGGCGGCCCTGCGGGTCGCTGAGCTCGCTGTCCTGGGCTCCCCGGCAGGTGAGGCCGGGCCGCCGTGGCGTCGGGGGGGGGGGCAGGGGCTGCCTGCTGCACCTGGAGGAGGCGGAGGTGGACACGGCCAACGCCGTGGGGGATGCTTCCGCGGCGGTGTGTATATGTGTGTGGGTGTGTGGATAATAAGGCCAACGCTGTGGGGGGTGTGCATGGTGATCGTTCGTGTTGTCCAGGCCGCTGCGGGAGGCGGCTGCGCGGGCGTCCTCGGCCCTGGCCCTGCACATTGCGGCTCATCCTCCTCCTCGGGGGATCGGGGCGCGTCCCGGCGACTGCCACCACCTTCGGGGGAGAGTGATGATGATGGGGGGGGTGTCCCGCCTAGGCGGCAGCTCCTTTGCACTAGCCACATCCCGTTACTGCCGTAAGGAAACAGTGGGTGCTCCACCGCGGGGTCACTGACGCAAGGCACCCGACCCTGGTGTATGAAGTGCTGATCCGAGACCCCCCACCCTCCGCGCATTGGTGGATTGCAGTTTGCTCGCTGGTCAGCTACGGCTACCAGTACGGCGGTGACGACTACGCGCTGTCCGAGACGATTGAGGACCACGAGGGCGCCTGCTGCGACAAGTGCTACACCTACCCGGGCTGCCTGTACTGGGACTTCGACATGACCACCCGTGTCTGCCGCCTCAAGGGCCTGGACGCGATCAGCAGCCCGGACGTGGTGAACGTCTTCCTCAGTCCGGACCGTGCGGCTGGCGTCCGCAAGGGTGAGGGAGGCTCGTGCGCTAGAGAGGCGGATTCGTGAAGGGAGTGGGTGGGTGGGAGGACAACAGCCCGAGGTTGGGCGGGCGGGCGGGCGGGGGATCAGCTTGTGCATGTGGGCCGCCACCTAGCCGTAGGGTACCTTCTCACTGTCTCGATGTGGCGGTCTCGATGTACGGGTTTGAATGTGGTCCTGATGGGCGGCAGTGGACGAGGGGACGGGCGCTGCACGGCGGGGGACATCAGCGGGGCTGAAACCTGCTGTCGGGCTGCACTGGCTAATCGATTTTGCTCAAATCGACGCTGTTGGAGGAGCACTCAATGCCTGCTACAATGCCCAGCCGAGGATCCCTCCGGCGGCGGTGCATGTCACCCCACTTCTCTCCACCGTTCACACGCCCGGAAATGACGTGTTGGCTCCACGCACGCCCCCCATTCCTTCCCTGCCGCAGCTCCCGCCTTCTACGTGAAGCACCCGGACGTCAGCTTCCCGCCCGACCTGAGCGCCCAGTGGCTGTGGTCGCGGTCCGACGCCGCCGTCAACCCGCCGCCCTTCAACGTGTCGGCGTACTTCTGGAAGACGATCTGGTTCAACTCCGAGACCACCGCCACCTTCAAGGTCATGGCGGATGACACCCTGGCCATCTACGTGAACGGCGTGTATAACCCGCCGACCACCGTGTTCGACCTGAAGAACCCAACCGCCATCACGGATGTCACCGTCAAGTTCTCGGCGGGCACCAACCTGATCGTGTTCAAGTGCGCTCAGGGCGCGCCGCCGCGGGGCGGCCCCGCCATGATCGTCGCGACCCTGTTCGCCGACGACGGCAGCATCCTCCTGCACACCGATTACACGTGGGCGTTCGCTGAGTACTAAGCGCCCACCTCCCCACTTCCGTCATCGTCGTTGGTGCGGACGAGCCCCTCCTAGGGCCGTGGACCACCCGGAGTTCATGATGACGCGCAGGGTGCTCGCTCGCTTAGGGTTTCTAGAGCGTTGTTGGTTGCGGTGTGGCGATCTCGAGTTTTTGGTTCGTAGCGCTGCGAATAAGTCGGGAGCTGCAGGAGACGCAGAATGTTGGCAGGTGTTGCAGGAGGCTGTGAGTAAGGTGCAGGGGGAGCATGACGCGCGGACGTCCGAACAGGACCGCCGCGGCGATGTGTTGATCGGATCGATTGCACGTTTGCACCCCGTGCAGGGGTCAGGGGCTACGACTCGGGTAGGGCGGGGAGAGGACGATAGCTCGCATACGCCTGTGCGCCCGCGGAGCCCAAATTTGTTATATTTATAACTGCATTGCTGCTGGTTCGTCACAACAGGAACATGTGCGTGATGTACTCATGACAAGTACGTGCGGAGGTCGAGGGCGCGCTGAGGGCGAGCCTTGACGACGACCTTGAACTCAAAACTCGTGTGGCCGGCTTCGTTTCATGAAAAGCGTTGATATAATGACCATGGAATATGTTTGTTTATGTGCGTTGTAACCTGACGGAGCCCATTGTACTGCCCGAAGGGGGCGATGAATCCCTGAGTGCCCTGGAGTGCCCAGCACTGGAACTGGCGAAGTGGCACTGCAAAAGCGCCTCATGCGCATTGATTAGGCGTCACCGAGGTGTGGCACTCAATCGTCGTATAGACAGGGTCGGGCGTGAATTTCCATTGTGAACGGTTCACAGCTGTGGCCATGAGCAAGGACATCGAATCCCAAGGATGCGCCTGAAGACCGCCTCATGCCGAGGGCCTATGCCCTACGCCGCACCATACATACTCGGCCCAAACTTTCTCGGCGCAACGGTGGGCGGCGCAGCTGCACCGATACTGCTGGCGGCGCAGCGAGAAGCTTCCTGAGTGTGCGTATTCGCTGGGCGTGCCACTATGTGACAGCGCAGGCGGGTCAGCGGGCGAGCTCCTGATACCGTTGCAGTAGACGGGCTCAGCTGTGCGTTGATGAGATTTATGTAGACATGAATCGCCATCAAGGCCGATAGTGCGCGCTTGAATCATAGGAATGGCTCATCGCACGGCCCCGGCCCCTGATGTCGCGTCCAAACGGCTTGCGCTGTTATCCCCACCTTGGAGTCCTCGGCAAGACATTGGCTCCAGCCACCAAGATATTTTCTCCAGCCATCCTTCATCATATCCCAACCCAGCCAAGCCAGCCACGCCTCTCACGGCAGAGCGCTTTGCCGGCCATTCCATCGCATTTCCACATGTACTGCTGCGACCTCTGGCCTGTCCTCAGCTGCTGTAGGGGGCCGGACTTCCGTAAGTTTTTGTTGATTGGTCACGGTGTTCGTTGGGTGAGTGGTGCTCTACTAGCGGTCGCTGGGCACTGTCACGAGCCAGGCGTGGCTTTTCCAAGACCTCGAAAGGATGCAGCGCTGGGTGCTCCAGGGGTGTAGCTGGGTAATGGGTTGCCTGTGTGGCCGACCGACCTTCCCCGTGCCATTTCTGTGGATCCCGCCCGTTGCTGTGCCTATCCCTTTGCCCCGCTGTGCGCCTCTGATTGCGTAGGTGGTTGTCTGGGTGGGGCTATGGCCGTCTGTGTTTTTTTATTCACGGCGTTGAGGTGTGGAGGTGTCTTGCCGCCTTGTCGGTGGGGCCTGCTGGGGCTTTGCCCTGGTATACACCGTTGATCCTTTTTTGGGGTCCGCTGTAACGTTTATTCATTCACTTCTGCGTAGGCCTGGGCCTGCCTAAAAAATAATGGGTGGCACGTGTGAGACTGGGTGTGACAGTTGTGCAGTTGGCCATGCATGCGATGCTCTTGGTCGGAGGGCGGGTGGGGTTTGGGGGCTCATCACCAGGGAACCTCGCGTGTTGAAGCCTATTTTTGGCTGACTCCCACGAAGCGACATCCAGTCGACATATCTTAACGATATACTTTAGGTTGTATGAAGAAAATTGCGCGTAATTGTATCGAGCACACAGTGCTTCCGTCGTCCGTCGATATAACGGCGTCTTAGTCATATTTGGCCTTCCGTACGCTTTCCTGTTTCCACATCCAAGTAACACCGCGCAACCTGTGCACAATGTGCACTCATGGTCAACCTCAAAGATAGGAAGTAGGATCACTGACCTGGCACCGCGAGACTCCCTTTCAATCATTTGAAGCACATTTAAGCCGGTAGCTGCCATTGAGTGCCAAGAACAAGTCTGTATACGCTTGCCCATTTTTTAAAAGACAACAAATTCGAGTTTTGATGCTTTATTGATTTGTCCTACATTCCGCGGACGACTCGCATTTTTGCCAATCTTGCTTTGTCTCTTTGTTTCTCTATAGAATCAGCTTTTAAATAGCTTACCAAAGGTGTAAAGACTTTTGTATTGTGTTGTAAGGAAGCTCGGCTTGCGCGGTGGAGCTGCCGGTGGCAACGATGGCGAAAGTTGCAGACGACGATCTGGACAAGCTGCACAATCTCGTAAGATGTTTGTGCGGCAACCGAGGAGTCGGGTTTGTAGAGGCACAAAGCGGGCGCTACCTTGTTCCAGGAGGACGTCCACGAGCTTCAGGACAAAGACCCCGAACCGGATACACATGGTCAAGGCGGATATCGTTTTGATACTCTCGAACATCAGCAACAACTGAAGGAGCAGCGGGTACGTGGTTTACAGCGCGTGCGTACTTGAACGCCCTACTGCCTCTAAACTCGGTGTAAGTGCATTTTTTATTTTGTGCTGCTACAGGCCCAGCTCTGGAGCTGGTTGAAGAGAGTGAGTGCCCGTTTGGTTGGATGGTGGTTTGTCGCGTTTGGCAACTGGGGTCAGGGCCAGGTGCAACAGGAAAACATTCATAGAAGTAGCTTGCTGAGGAGAAACCAGTGTTCGCCCCGTCGTTCTCGGTGCTGTCACAAACCGGTATCGATTGTGCCACCGCTTCAGTGTGTTTGGGGCTGGTGTGCGCTGTCACGACCTTCATGAATTGCGATTGGCTAGTTTCTAGTTTTCCGTCAGCACACGTCAAGTTTTCCCCGGGCGTGCGTAGCGCGTTCGGTCGCGTCGCGGCGCCGCGTTCATCGAGACAATACAACCATCTACTCCGGTTCCTTGCGTGGTATTTCGATAGTCAGCAGACGTGTTGTCGACCTGTCCTCGTACGGCAGTGCTGCACTATGCCAACTCTTTGACGAGGCCCTCCGAAAGACCCGCCCCTCACAGCACGTCAGCAACTGGTGCAACTGGATCCGCGTGCATCGGTTCGTGGCCTCTGCTCCTCTTGCGTGGTGTCACAGGTTGGAAGCCACATGTTCAAGGAGGGCATTAACCTCACGAAGATCTCGTTACCGGTCTGTTTGTTCGAGGCGCGGTCCTTCCTGGAGCGGCTGACCACAAACTGGGAGTACAACTCGCTGCTGGTGGCCGCCGCGCACTGCACTGATCCAGCGGACAGGCTGCGCTTCATTGTTGCTTTCGCCGTGTCAGGTCTCTGCCGGCAGGTGTCATTCCACAAGCCGTTCAATCCCATATTGGGGGAGACCTACCAGGTGGGCATTCGTGCTGCACGATGGAAGCGACGATTGCACTTCAAAAGGTGGCTGAGAGACTTGAGGACGATTCACATGGGATTCGGAGGGTGGTCGGATAGGATTGCCTTCTGACCAGGCGTTGACGGTGCACCTCGTATGCTGCCCTCGGCTGACAGCGGATTTAGGTAGCATGTGTTTCATTGTCTCTTAACTTACCGTTGTACCCACTACTGATGTCTACTTTGCCCATTCGCGACGCCCTCCCGGTTAGGCTGTGTACCCGAACGGCATCGAGGTGTACTGCGAGCAGATCAGCCACCACCCACCCATCAGCAGCTGGGAGGTCTACGAGCCGAACGGCAAGGTGAGAATCGACGAGGGGTGCGTGCCGTGGGAGAGCAAGCGACAGCGCTTGTGCCTTTGGGGAATGGATGTGTCTGGTCCTACGGTTACGGCCGCGCGCAAGTCAGGGATACCGGAAGGCGATTAGGAGCGCTGCGGGACAGAATGGACGATGGTGGATGACAGCCAGCCTGACGGTACCTCGTCATTGCGCCCGCGCCTTGAAAGCACATGGGTTGAGAAAGTGCTGCGGATGCGAGCTCGGCTGCTGATGCGGTGGCAGTTGTCTTCAAATCTCTGCATCAGGGGCAGGAGGCTGCAATTTCAGATGTCGGTATGCTCGTCTTGTCGTCGCGTGTTCAAATGTCGGCAAGGCCACAGCGCTCGGATGGAGTATTCGGTTTACACGCGTTGCTTGCGCATTGTCATTCCTGTCAAGTGGGTTCCGGCGGCCCGTATCAGGGTCTTGACATATCAGCGGCGTGTAGGTTTTAGGGTGTATGCATGTCAGCGGCACATCGCCAGCCGCGTGGGATTTGGACAGGCGGCCGCTAGCTACTTTACGGTATGGTCGCACTCACACAGGCTTCCGGGTCTCTCGCCTGACACGCAGTTTGTATTTTACGGAAACGGCAACTGGACGGCGGGTATCAAGGGCAACAGCGTCAAGGGGCGACAGACAGGCTGCAACTGCGTGCGTTTCGCGAGCGATGGCGCGACTGTTGAGTACGAGCTACCGGGGCTGCAAGTTAAAGGTGAGCGCGGGTCCCTCCTGGCGCTCCATCGGGCACGTGGTGGTGACACGGGCGCGATTCAGTGGCTGGTGTGTTACAGCTCCTTGCGGAGGGTGCGTATGATATCGGAAGGTTTATTGGGGTAAGGATATGCCACCGCTGTTCAGTGGGGAGCACATGCCGTAGTGGTCGTGTGAAGGTGTGGAATGCTCTTGCTTGATTCGATGACAGCCGCTTGCCTGTATATCTGCAACGTCTGTGTTGACTAGCTTTTTCGGCATTTGCTGTTGTGCTCACCCATTTGTTGGTTGCTGTGCTCACTGGGTGATCTGTTGCCGAGCATTCTCGCGCAGGTGTCCTGTGGGGCGTTCGCGTCCTCAAGTACGGCGGCCAGATGGTGTTCAAGGACCCCAAGAACGGCCTGCAGTAAGTTGCGGTGGAGGGCATGTATTGAGGGTGATTGGGGTGCGGGGGCACGGGCCTGCAGGGTGTGCCCTGCGTCGGGGGGTGGGATGGGGGACAAAAAGAAACAGCCCAGACACACCCAGCCCGGCGGGGGGGACCCAGGGTCGATGCTCGTCGCGCGAGATCGCTGCCATGGACGGACGCGATAGGGTCGCGGTTGCATGGTGCGATAAAGAAGAGTGACAGCTTCTTATAGCTATTGTCAGGAGGCAGATTGGGAAACCGTAACAACCCTGCCGTACTGCACAATGGACTCGAGAGCCGCGATAGCCACCATGGAGGTGGGTGTCTCCTTTCTGTTTCCCGACAGCACGCTTGTAGTCCACACCGCGCCGTCGTGTCATTGGGTGAAGGCATCTTATGCATAATGTTGTGGAGTAGAAGTGGTTCCCATCTCACCGTTGTGCGGGTTCACGGTAACAGCCCATGACGGCGTGGCCCACGTAGATCAACACGGGGCCGGACTGGGTATCTATCGCATGGCGTGTTCGCTTCAGCTTGGCTCATGCCATGGCGCGCCCGCCTGAAAGCCCTCCGCGTGTTCCCTTTCATGTGCTCCCCGCCTTGCTATCCTCGCAGGGCGATTATTGACGTGGACCCACCCGCGCAGACGGGATTCCTGACGGGCTGGTTCCGCGCCAAGAAGGGCCCCCCGCACAAGCCGGACCAGGTGGTGGGCCGCCTCCTCAAGGGCGACGTGGTGCTGGACAGCTGCCACGGCTCCTGGTTGCATTACCTGGAGTGGGACAAGGGGGTGTCGTCGGAGGCGGCGGCCGCCGCGGTGGCTGCGGGCGCGGCCTCATCCCAGCGGCGGTTGTGGGACATCCGCACCTCCCGGTTGAGCCCAGCGGTGCCGCTGGACAACCCGCTGCCGAGCGACTGCCGACACCGCGAGGACGTGGTCTTCCTGAAGTCCGGGGACCAGGTGGGTGGCAGGCGGGTCTCGTTGGGCGGGGCGCGGCTGGCGGATCTAGAGGAGGAACTTGGCTGTGGGTCGTCGATGCGCGCACATCGTCCAGCAGCGTCGTGTGCTCGCGCGTATTGCTGTGCGGACGTGCGACCGTCCGCGAAGTTGCCTGGGTGCGCTCGCTTCTGCGAGTGGTTGGCTTGGATCTGCACGGGTGTGGACGAGTTGGTGATGTGTTGGCGAATGCCGCTGTTCGTGGTGCGTGGCCCCACCAACAACGATTACATGATCATGCGCTGACAGAGTAAAATGAACACGTCGGCGTGCGGTCTTCTCAGCGCACGATGGCGGCCCTTTGGTGTCCTGCTACCATGGCAAGCTCGTCACTCTGGAGGATTTCCCAGTTGGAGAGCAGTTGTCGTTGCCCACCCACCTTCAACCCTAGCTGACACGGCCACCCACGTCGGTTCCATCACCCGCACAGGAGAAGGCACAGGACTGGAAGCAGAACCTCGAGGAGCGGCAGCGCAAAGACCGCAAGCTGCGCAAGGAGGGAGGCTGCGCCTTCGATCACTGAAGCCGCCCCGCGCTCGACGTTTTTTCGGCGCGCGGGCCGTGTACGGATGGTAGTCAGTGGAGGCATGCAGGCTTACAGTGTTATCGCATTCAGAATGTGCATGGCGTTATGGAGCAGGCCCCGGCCTGACATTTTTTCCTGCGGCGAAGGATTGCAAGGCTGCTGCTTCATTGACAGCCTTGCTACTTCCACACACCATTATCCGACGGGAATGCATCTTGGTAATCAGGGTGCAGTGTGCGCATTCCGCATTGGGAGGTGCTTGCAGGTGTTATCTTGTTGCAGTGACGGCATGTACGGCACCGCTGGTCTGGCCTCCCCCAGATTGACTGCGTCCCCTGCTTGAGGTACAGCTGCAGGGAGTGGTATGACACCAACAGTTTCTGCGGTTGCCACCTGATCTCCTGCGAGTGTACAGAGTTCTCCGTTCATTGGACTGCGGCCGTTACAAGCATCAGCATCAGGGGGGCAGCGGTATCTGTGCGGTGAATAGTCCACAAGGTCTGTATTGTGGCGATGACATTGGTGTGCAGGGTAGAGTAGCGGGTCTGAAGCCGCGACCATCGGGGTCGCGGGCGCGTGGGGTTCGGGGGCAGCCATGGGGAAGCGCAGGTACGGTGTGGATGTGCGCCTCCGCTGATGTAGTGATGTGCGTCATTGCCTGGTAGGTCATGTGCGCTCGCATCGATCAAGCAGCGAAATTGTAGTAGTAGCGGCTATTCGTGGTCCGCTGGGGTTGTACTGCGACTTCCGTTTCAGCCTTTGACTGTGTGGCAGATGCGCTGCTTGGGAGTGTGCCTTAAGAGCTGTTGTCGAGATCAGGTCATCGGAGGCGGAATGGTGAGGCGTGTTGTTTCTGGCGATCCATGTGTCTTTGAAGAGGAAATAGGTGACGTACAACAAAGGGCGTTCCCGCAGGACGGCGAGGCGAGGCGTACCGGCAATGAGTAGTAAGTAACTGGCATGACGAGCAGTCCGATTTAGATGTCCATGACGGCATGATATGCATTTCTGTGATATTATCAAGGTGCGAAGATTAATAGCAGCCGTTCTTAATGGCCTACATTCTGCGAACTTCGTAACGATGAGGGTTTTCTTAGAGGTGGCGGCTGCTGTCCAACCTGTTAATGAAAGCTCAGAACTCCAGGTTGATAGCCGCCGCGGAACACATGATAGCGTGTACGACGGGAGCAATTCGCACAGCGCCGTCGCTGCGGATGTGATGACTGTGTAGCGGCAGTCACGTGCGCCATTACATGGACCATATAACTGATGGCGAGACAGGTATTCACTGCAGCTCGCTGTTACGTAGCGGGACTTTTATGTGACTGCCGCCGCGCAGTATGGGTAGATGGTGATGAGGGTCGAGGCGCCCTAGGAAAATTGGGAAGCCGTCGAGAGGCGTCCCAACCCTCTCCACACGGGCTACGGGAGACCTCCCAAAACGGCCATTACGGGCGGGCCTAGCTCTGACGCTCAACATCTTACTTACCTGCAGTCTGGACCGGCCACAGGGGCTAGTAAGTTGCTATCAGTTACCTGCAGGACAGCATGACGCTTCCACACCCTGTGCTACGCGCTACTGGCGATTCTCAGTATGTAAGCCCATTCCGCCGTCCCATTCATGTGCCCCAGTAGTCCTTGGCAGGGCAGCCAGTATAGGTGTCCTGCACATCCGTCCCAGTCATCGTTGGCAGCCGCTGGATGTTGTCCCGTGCCTGGTGTCACATGTAGAGGTCGAGGGGGGCCTCATCCCGCCATCACCAGCCAGACCGGACGAGCCCATGGATCGTGCAATGCCGATTCGGCATGTACGACACCTCACCGCGGGTTCAGCGAACCATTATGCCGTCGCATCTCCACCGGGGCCCACACCACTACCAACTACGATCCCCGAATGAATGAATCAGTTTGGGGCCCGACACAAATCCTCAACCAACAGTGAAGCATGAACATCCAAACGTGTAGTACCAATCAGGGTCTCATTGGTTGCAAGTAAGGTTGTTGCAGCATTATGCAGCACCGCGCCTCAGCTCCGACCTCTGTAGTCCGACCGAAGCGGTTTCAGGGTTTCCTCGCAAATTCGCAGTACAGTTCGGGTTCCCAACCACTGCGATGCGCACAACGATCAGGGCGTGCTCTGGAGTCGTGGCCTCCCAGCCGCCAATACAACGAGGGCTCGTGGAGATCCAACAAGCACCCGCAAACAAGCCACAAGTCAGCACCCTGCATGCAGTAGGACTGCAAAGGGTAGCAGCCGGCATTCCAGCCAGGTCCTTGGTACATGAGCACGAGACACGCACGGATACGGTACTTCACACTCCGCTCAATATTACGCCGTTTGAACTGACCAACTATGGGCAATCCAAATGAGTTTGCCCGTGGCCGGTACATGGACGTGATTGTAAGTATGTACTTGCACTTGTCACTGTACTGTGCAAAAATGTGGATGAGCTGTCTCCCTTTGGTGCGATCACACATCCGTGTCTGCAGCATCCATATGAGCCTACGCCTACATGCATCAGCACTCCCGAGCTCGTCGGCAGCATGATGTTACGAACGACATCCCATGCCATGCTGGTATGCCATGTCCATACCTCCATGCCATCCTCCTCTGCATACCATCCAGAACCATAGACCGCAGGCAAACGGCATCTACAGAGGTGCCGCCCAACATTGGGTGGCTCCTCACCACCGTTAATTCTGGCGTTGTGGGCATCACCCCAACAGATCGGCCAATCACATTATCATTCAGCAATGTCCATATCAGGTTACTGCTCCGGCGCAAACTCTCGTCGACCCCTCAGCTCTTCTCGCACTCTCCGAAGGCTAGAACAAGGATATGCCCAACAACTTTATTTTATTATCGCGTCGGCCAGTGTCCCGTGTATGGAATTTGACAAATATGCAGGTGCTGCTGTCCACAGCATTAGGCTTCTGGACTTTCCAGCCCTCGACCTTCACCAAGGAGGCCCGCTCCGACCACAGGCAGTCCCCGGTATGTGACCCCAGGCTGGGAGAGTTAGGGTCATACGCTGCTCCACAGGACCCGTTGTGCCCAGCCACCCCCTGATACACGGACATTTCGACGGTGCCCATTCGCTCGTACGACTTGAGCAATTCCACGTGGACCTCCCAAGTTGACAGGCCTTGAATCTCAGCGGGGATGAAGGAAATGACGCAGGAGCTGCCGACTGTTGTTGAAAAGAATCCCGGCCGCTTCGGAACATCGTAATCCCATCGCCACGCGCGGCAGTTACCCGTAAAATTTGCCTTCCGAGCAGCAAATTGGTCGCCACTGACCGTTACGGGCTTAGAATCCAGGTAGAAATCACGTACTGACTGCTCAATGAAGACGGGCCTCCTTGGCACATATGTCCTTGGTAGCTCGTATTCGCGCATGATCTCAACCTGCTCAACAAGTGTGTCCAGGTAGTTGACGATGAGCTGGGCTATCACTTTGTGGCCATGCACGTCCGGGTGGATTTTGTCGCCCCACGGCCAGGCGCTGTACCAGGTTCGGTTAAACCATTGCTGAGCGGCCGCTGTAGGAAACGGACCGTAGGCGTCCACCACTGCACGGGCGCACAGATCCACAGCATGTCAGGCGCCGCACCAGCACAACATGGGTGGTCGAAGACGGCAGTCGTACGTATTGAGCATGCGATACAACCGACATAACTGGCTACTTCCAAAACACACAACTCGCACTTCTTTCCTTATACAGGAAACGGTTAACGCAAGCTGTGCCGTCTGCGGCTGGCATGCTACTTACGAACATCATCCAGCGTAAAAACTGGGCATCATGGTTTTACGCTGCACGAATTTTTCTCAGCGTACACAATCGGGGTTTCTCGTGTATAGACTCGCTCCCACTGTTTGTTCTGTGCTACAAAAGTTCGGAACGAAGGGGCTACATCGCCTTCATTCGCTCGCTCCCACCTGATACGATGGGCACACCATGGTGTCGTGCAACTGGCATCTGAGCGTACATGGCGTCATCCAGCCGCTTGAAAGGAATCCCAGTCCTGTTGTCGCATTGGCGCCCACCGGGCCTTGTTCAGCAACACGCCCACGTAATGCTCAGGATGCAAACCGCGCTCAAACCTCAGTGTTCACACGCTCGCAATCGGCTTCCATGTAACCAGACAGTAAATATGGCGGGGCGGGGCATTGACCGTGTCCCTACTTACCACATGCCTGAATAAAAGCGTGATGAAGCCACGACGAACATGGCAGCAATGCCTGTGAAACCTCTAGCCCTGCCGGCCCATCCAGCTTGTGATTGCAGTGAACGGCTGGACTCGAGCATGACCATCGATAAGAGCAACTCTTCCTCTTTCCGTGCAACGTCCTCAATCGCATTCTGATTCACGGCGGTTTCCAGCATCACCAGATCGGAACCACTGAAGACGGTGTCCTGCCTTCCCGCCAGGTGGTGGATCCACCATCGCGTGGATATAGACCCTCGGGCAAGGACGTTGACGCGGTGGCCCTCCGAACCGCAAGCGTACTTGTCCGTCAGCATCTGACCGACAAGCTGGTGCCACCGGGACGCGAAGGGTATCATGCTGTAGTTGTAATGCCCCACAGTAATGCTGCCGCCTGTGTAGGCCAGGTAGACCACCATAGAGTGAGAGGCAGCTCAGCTTCGGCAGCACTAGAAACCCGCAGATCGGTATCGGGGTGGGGTGGATTTCTGGCAGCTGACTTAAAGGCGCTTGGCGGGAGAAAGCCATCAGTGCAGGTCGAGGTCAACCGTTGAAGACTTGTCCTTGACGAATCGTTCGTCGCCTACCAATCACAGTGATGTTCAGGCAGTTCCCTGACCGTAATTTTGCAACGACGTTGGCGTAGAGGGCAAGGTCCCCATAGTTTGTTATCGCTTTCCTCATTTCATATCGTGATGGTGGCCTGAATGCCAGGCAAATGTCAAATATACAAAAAAGAATAGCTGCTTGGATGTGCACTTTGAACACCATAGCTGCAATATGTTGATATGAGTACCGTATAGAAGAGGTGGCACCGCTGATGACTGATGTAGGAAACAATACAAGCTTCAGATTATATTATAAAGACATTAATCGTGGCGCTACTTGCGCCTGATTCACTGACATTGTCACAAAGAAAGTCTGGTAATCAATCGCGTGGGAAACTTTCTTCGTCATATCCAACTGTTTGCAGTCACAGGCATAGGATTGTTGGCTATATCTACTTATCATGTTCTTAATGAAGCACTCGGCTACAGTTGTACATTAGGCCGTACTTCCATTTCTGACGTGAGGATGATTGCGCCTGCACCCTGCAGCCTGGTTCGTGCGTGCAAGCCAGCTTGCAATTTCTACAATGTTTATAATAATGTATAATGTTGTCTCATTTAGTTCCGTAGCAATGGGTGAGCTTTCAGTCGACGCCATTGGACACAGCGCAAAGAAGTCGCCTGACCACGCCTAACGAGAATATGTTGAAGATTGTATTGGTGTCACTGTGATTTCCCTTACTCATATGACCGGCAACTCGTACATTCCGCTGAAGCCGCGCGTCTGCCCTTCTTCGGCCCCCAACTGCATCGTGCTGCCTAGTTACTAGGGCATCCCCATCAGCGGAGTCAAGCCTGTGGACTCGCGTGGAAACCCCCATTGGGGTGTACAGAACCCAGACCGCACACACGTAGCTGCGTCGCGAGACGTGTACAGAGATGCGCTCACTCACTGAAGGCTGAATTTCACCGGGGGCGTCTGTGCACCAAAAGGCACGACTAACAGGTATCAGGTAGGCAGCAACACAGAGGCGGCGGTTCGCAGTGTTATGCACCCGGCCTACATCGGGCGCGTGTAAGCCGGCGGTCGAGCCCTCAGTATGGATGCATGCTGTCATGTATTACATCCTCTGGGAATCTGATGGCAACAGACTGTGGCTGGTCCGCATGAACGGGGCGGTTCCCTCAAAGAGTGGGCGCGGGTGTGTTTCAGTGCACTTATGCAGACTCGTGCGGCCTGCCCAGCGGTTCAGTTTGTGTTCGTGGTGGAACCAATGACCCCCAACATCACTAACACTGGGTCCGATGTAACGTTCATTCATTTCATTCATTCGTCATTAAACACTGAAAACCTGGACCGGCATTCACCGCAGCCAGATTGAGACTAACTTTGTCATGCTCCACGATACTCCTCACCGAACCGCGTAAACGGTGCCACCAGCAACCGCTGGATGTCACCAGATGCACCCTGCTGCATAAAGAGCACGTGGCAAACATTGGAAGGGTAGGTACAACCACGATAACAACCTGCAGTACACCGGAGCTGGCTGACAGCTCTCAAGCCCAATGTAAGTCACGTCATCCAGTTCAGTCAATGTAAGCAACTTCGCTCGTTGGCATGTTTCAAACGAGTTCGTGAGCTAACGGGTCAGTGGGATGCGTGTAAATACCATGTGCTCCCTCGCGCTTGCCGTGTTTGAAACTCCGCGTACCAACCAAGCCAGTGTAAACATCATTGATGGGAACGTGCACTCTATTGCCCGACCGTTTCCAGACGTCATGCTACGTCCACATCTCCATGACCAAAACCCGCAGCTTGGACATAGACATGTACGCAGGCAATGTCGGTTGTTCCAGCAGCCTGTACGACCCACCCAAGTAGTGGGCAGCTTCTTTTTTTACCCAACGAAAGTGCACAACAGTTCCGCACTCCTAGTCAGTATCCGACCTATTTGGTGCATCAAGAATAACAGCCCACTGCAACAACCCCTGCAATAGCATGACCCGCGTCTCTAAAACCAACGTTCGTACTGCATGTATGTTGATCGCTCCATTTGCACAGGCAGCTACGGTTCCTCGACGAGGACAAACACTACCCATACCCCGTCAAACCGCATACGCCCTGCACAGAAATAGTATGTACAGACAGTTGCCCTCTTTTCAAAATCCCATATGTTTGCAAAGCTGTATGCAGCCCTTTCCCTATGCATGCACACTGTTTCCGTAGGACACATTGAAGGATTTCCGCACGAACGCAGCGTTGGACCCGGCCTTGTACGTCCCTGGGCCGGGCGTGAAGGAGGTCGAGGCCGTGAAGCGCTCCGCTTGGGAGCTGAAGCCAGTCTTGGCGGGGGGCACCGTGGTCGGCTTGAAGGCTTCCGAGTCGACGGAGGAGTAGCGGCCGGGACCTGGCGTGGTCTTTGAAGGTAGCTCCAAATCTTGCAGGGCAGCAAGCAGGGAGCCGTCGGGCAAACGTGCCAGGCAGGTGACTGGGAGGTCCTTGGAAGGAACGCAAGCGGCGGGGCACATCCGGCATCACGCGCCCTGCCATGTCACAACCTCCGCATAACCATGGTCCAAATCCCAGCCGCACCACACAACCTCCACACCACACGGCCACACAAAACGCAGCATGGACGCAATACCGTACTTCCGAAGGCGACCGAGCCGCAGGACCCCATTGCACGTCATGTCGTACTTACTGATGCGTCGAGACTCCGTTCCAAAGGGAGGTGCCTTGGCGGGCGAATTGCCGTACCGCGGCCTCCCATTGGGTCGCTCCGGGTTGTAGCTGCCGGGGCCTAACCGCGCCGGGTCGCCCCTGCCGGTAGGGATGGCGGTGTAGGTGGCGGCGGGAAGGCCAGAGGTTGAGCAAGACACGCTCTCCTAGATCTGAAGGCCAGCCAGGCCGAGGAAGGTCGCCCTAGGTCGCAAACAACGCAGTGCAACGCTCATCGCAAAGCCGTCCACATGCCGCACGTGCCCCCCGTGACACACAGGCCGCTCTCGCACCGCATCCTCTGCCACTTCCTGCCACCTGCACCAGCAGGCAGGCTGCCCGGGGCTGTCGATCCGGCCGTGACCGCGCCACTCGCGCTTGTATGCGTACCGGACCGACACCGTAACTTCACAGACTTACTTGAGCGGGTTGGTGCCATCGTAATCTGACAGGTCGGGGACTGCTGGTGGTGCGGTCACGGGCCGGAAGCGCCCAGTACGAGACGCGAAGTTGGACGTCCCGGACCGCGCTGTGGGGGATGTGGGACGTGGGGCAGGCGAGCGTGTCGCTATCAGCACGAAATCGATGCACCAATCATCCGCTTTAACCCCCACGTCATAAGATTGGAGCTCGTATCAGGCACAGGGGATTGTGAGGCATGGCCGGCGCGCCCCGGGCCCCCGACATCCCTGCCCCCAACCACCCAGTACCACGGCAGCCGGAAGGTCTCCCCTGCCCCACAGCTGCGGGTGCCCCTCGCCCTTGTCTGATCAGGGCAGCTTTCGTCGCCCCGAGCAGCGCACCTGTCTTCGCCGATGGGCTCAGCTTGGGTTCATAATTGCCCGGCCCCGGGTTGCCCCCGTCCAGCGCCTCCCCGCTGGCTAGCACCCCCGGCACCACCAGTCGCATGGGCGACGCTGCTCCCTTGTTGTAAGAGAAGCGGCCCGTGGAGGCGCCGAAGGCGCCAGCGGGCCGCGCTATCGCGTTCTTCTTAAAGATGTCGAACTCCAGGGAGGTGACGGCGTCGCCATGGTATTCGCCTGCGGATGCGCGGGTCACAGGGCAGAGTAAAACAGCCGGCTGAGGGGTTGGTCTGCGCGATGCCCCCACGGCGAAAGCGAGCCAGCATGCATGACCGGGCCGTCAGGAGCCCGGTGACAGCTAGGACGGCGCGATCCGAACGGAGGCGCCGTGGCGACTTGGGAGCACCCTATGTGCGGACACGCCGGCTGAGTGGACTTCCTTGGCCATGTGGTTTTCGTCATTGTGGTGCAGCACAGCACGGCGCTACACGGGACTGGATGGAATAGCACGGTCGCAGATGCGCCGGCAGTTGCCGGGGCTGTGCCTCACCGAAACCTTGGCTGGCTACCGAAACGGAGGCGCCCAGTCCCATCAACCCATTCGAAAATGGGTCGACACGAACGCCTCGCGCGACTCATCACGAGCTCTCATCACTGGTTCATCACTGGCTTTCCGCGCCAAGGTGGTGCAGCACTTCCTCAGGGCCGGGGCGGGCCAAGCGTGCCGGCTATGCCAGCTCCGTGCGCTCGTCCCGAACCCCGCAGCCTGACTCCTTACTCGACAGCCACCCGCACCCAGCACTAGGCGACCGACGCACCTGGCCCGGGTACCGCATTGTCCGCCGAACCGAAGCGCAGAGTGGTCGAGAGGAACGGCGTCGAGGCGCCAACGTTGACCACGGCAGGGGCTATAACGCCCTCGGCCTCCACTGACTTGCGGGTATCGGTGGATCGCCTGACCCGTGGGTCCTCATACGCGCCCGGCCCTGGGGTCCTGCAGAAACGGAAGGCGGGCCAAGACGCGCGTCGCGGGGTACAAAAGCGCTGTTAGCCGTCAGCGCTAACCACCCATCAGAGGAGGGTGTCGCGCGCGGCGGCAGCTGGTGCATTGCAGCAGGCACGGGGCGCCCCGAGAGACCTCCCTCGCTTGCCTCATCGGCCAGCGGCAGACAGCGCCGGCAGCCATGCCGTTGGGCAGTGAAAATCGGTGGTTGACTGTCATAGCGGGCATTCCACTGCCCCGCACCATCCTAATCAAGGCTTCTTATAATTAAAAACAAAGAATTGTGACGGTCCCAAAGGATGTTGACACAATGTGATTTCTGCCCAGTGCTCTGATGGACCGCGTTCTGCCCGCATCCCCGCGCTCCCGATCGCCTGGAGGACATACGGTGGCCCCAACAGACCGCGCATTTGCAACTGCATGCGGAACGGTGGCGTGGAAGCAAGACTGACCCTGCCGTAGTTCGCCTTTGACCCTTTCCTCCTCGCCTTCTCCCTGGGTCCAGCCGCTGGATAGGTCCCCCTCGCCAGCCGCCCCTCACCCCACCTCACCTCCAATACGTGGGTGCGGATTTGGCCTTGGTGGGGTCCACATCCCAAATGCCGCGGGGCCCCGTGATGCCGAAGCCCGGGGACACGGACCGCAGCCCGCCCGTGGGGCTAGCCGCTGCGGCCGCTACTGGCGCGGCCATATTGTTGTAGTCGCCTGGTCCGGGAGAGGTCTCCGGCAACTGCAGGCGGGGAAGCGAAGGAGATGCCCAACTAAGGAAGTGTCATGCAAGTACAGCGGGTGCGCACGTGCCAGGCAGTGGCAGTGGCAGTGCCAGTGGCAAGCCTATTCGCAAATCAGCGTCGCACAAGCAACCAGCACGGTGAAATCCTGAATATGATTTGACCAAGGCCGCACGCCGCATGCCAGCCAGCTAACCTACACCAAGCCATGCGCTGGTCAGCGCTCTGCCCTGACCCCGACTGCACCTTTTGCAGTGGTCGCGCCGCCTTGCTGACGAAGCTGCTCGTGCCCGTTGTGCCCCCGAACACCACCTCCACGCCGCCGATGGTGACCAGCAGTCCCGCGCCGTGCCGCCGGGGCCCGCTGTCTGCCAGGTTGTACGATCCCACGCCAGGCGTTGCCGGGCCGTACTGCCGTATCACAAAAGACACAGGGAGCGAATGCAGGCGCGATGCTCGGACTCCAAGCCCTCTCCACTAATGCCAAGGTTGGCTGTGTTGGGGGTCCAATCTCGTATCGCCAAATGGTCAGTGGGGTAGGGCGGCTGCGTTCCCGCCCTCCTTCCATCCACAAGGCGCGCGCAACACATGACGGGACCCCAACAGGACCCAACTGATGCATCTGCACAAGCTTCAGCTCCGCCGGCCACGGCTCTGTCACCCACTCACCTGGTAGGGGCGGCCGCTCTTGCTGTTGCTCCAGGTGGTGCCCGCGGGGCGCGTGAACGGGACGCTGCCCGCCAGCTCGTAAGCTCCCGGGCCCACTGTGTCCATGCCTATGCCCGAGTACGGCTTCTCCGGAGCGGCCTGCACACAGGAAATGACGACGGGTTGTCCAGCGATGTGTGGATGGAAGCGCACAATCACGTGTTCATCACGTGGGGGGCGCGGGTCATTCAAATCAGGTTGACCCCATGGATGTTCAGCGCCCCGAGATGCACACGGTTTGGGACCACGGCAGACATAGCCAGACAGGTGCATTCCCCTGTGCGGAGCGATGACTCGAAGCGGGGAGAGCGGTTTGGGGTGTCGTGCACGGCTCAATTTCTATAACGAGCCATTGCGGCCCAGCGGAGGAGACGCTGTAGAGCAGCGCATCTACCCCGGCCAGCCCAGCCTGCCGACAATCCTTACCTGCAGAATTAGCGTGCCGTCCGGCTCCTCCTCGTACCCGTAGCTCTCCCCCCGTCCCGGCACTGAAGGAGCCGTGGGTCGACGGCTCAGCAGCTGGGACACGCGGCTGGCTGCGTCCCTGCCCTGGGCCTGGTATCGGGGTCCTCCCTTGACCCATTTATTCCCAACATCGTATGAGCCCGGCCTGCGTGGAACATCGCAAGGGAGCTGACATCAGCCCCCGTGGCGGCAGCACGCCTGGGCAACCGGTGTCCCATCATCCTCCATGCCACTGCAACGCAAAGCCCTACAAGCTGCCGTAAGGACGCGAGGTACCAGAGATTGAAGGTCCCAAGAAAGCTCGGTGCGTGCCATGCTGCTGATGTCCCGCGTCGTTATGCCTAGGGCATGTAATCAACGTGGAGACGCTCTACTGGAATCATCACAGGGTCCAGGCGGAGTCGTCTTCATCGTTTGAATGGCACGTGGGGTTTCAGGCCTCTCGCATGTAAAGTTATATCTGGCTGGAGGTGTCGAGAGTGTAGTCGTCACCCTAGGTACCGGAAGCGTCTCCTAAACTTCCCGTGAGTATGCGCTCACCCTGGCACTGGGATTCGAGCGCGGCTGTCTGGGTCCGTAGGCAATCGCGGGACCCCGCTCACGAAGGACGACGCAGGTCCCGCCACACCCGCACCGCCGCTTCCATGGACACCGTAGGCTCCTGGGCCTGGTGTTATTGCAGACGTCGTTGGGTTGGCTGCCAGAACTCTGATGCGGCGAGACCCGAGGGGAGAAGGGACATACGCAGAATTGAAGAGGTAAATAATCAGTCAGGCCATTGTAAACCACCTACGGTAAAACACCGAGCATGCTTCTTTGCCACACGGTCACGCACACACAAAGCAAGCGGACTCCATAACCAACTACACAACCTGACGTTATTTAGCTCACCGTTCAGACGAAGTATGGAATGGCACAGGCGCTGGGTTCGCCTCCAAGTTACGCACAACATCGTACGCGCCGGGTCCAACAGCCTGCAGCCGTTATAAGTATAGTAAAATGCTTTATAATAATGCATATGTGAATGAAGACTGCTGTGACGAACGTACAGGCTGCGTGCTTGCAGGAGCCCGCAGAGGCGATCGTTCTGCACGCGATACGAAGCCACCGGTAGAAATCGGGACTGCTTGAGACATGGTTAGATTCTACCGGTTGACAGAATTGTCAATCAAGACAGTACGTTTTCTTATGAAAGTCGTCTTTAAATAACAAGTAAATAGCATTTCAACAAAGCGTAACGCATACCGATGGCATAGCTAGACACATTGAGGCGACAAAAGAAGCTAACCAAGTTCTAAGCGGCGCCGTACGGATGATAACCGTACTTTGCCACTGCACCTCGCGGGCATTGCAGCGTTTAATGCTCGCACATTTGCTATCAATTAACAACATCAAATAAATACCAGCGCCGTGGGTTATGTGATGCTGCGCAAAACCCTACTCCTGACGAGCGGTCTAAAAGGAACTTCGCTCTAACAATCGTCTCAGTGCATCGTGATATTCTACTTAAAGGGCTTGCAATGTTTCCACGATATACTCATAAGTTAAAGACCGTCACGCTTCTGTCAATTATTGCCTCGCTGCGCAACTCATAGCACAGCCCTAGGGCTTACCGGTTTCAGGGTGCAAATAAGGTCGAGAGCGGCTCCATGATGTAGTACCCCGCGGACGCACGTATCGACAAGTCAATATGGGACACAGTCGAGTACCTCCACCAAAACCATGCACAGCCACTGCACAGCATGATGCTCACTGCAAAAGCGAAATGGGTTGTGGGCCATCTTGGTGGCATTTGTATCCGTCGCTTAACAGAGCGGATGCGCAAGTTCCTTGCCCGGCATGGCGATTCCACCCACACAACCCACACCACAGGTATCGTCGGAAGCGCACCCGACCCTGCACTCCCCAACACTACTGCGAGGCGTTGTGTGCCAACCACAACGGGGGGCTTCAATGACCAGGTTTCTAGCTTGGACCTCGAGAACTGAAGCATATGGCATGAAGTTGCCGAGCTGCTAGACAGGGCCAGGCCTTCTGCAAGGCATGCTGGTGCATGCTGACATGGTACCGACAGTTTGTGGCGTGCGCCGTGGCATGATAAGCATCAGGTAGCGAGTTGCCTATTAAGACATGGAAAGGGGGAATCCCAGTTGTGGAACGCGAACAAGCACGCGGAGCAGGCAAGATGGGTCCACAATCCACAGCCGGCTGTTGGGAACTGGCAATGCCGACATTACAGTACAGCAAGTGCTCAGGGGTGTTCGGAAAGGCGCCGCCACTCTGTTGCGGGCCCCTAGGGCCGTAGTTGGCCCTTTGGACATTGCACATCAGGATGAGGTGCAGAGCTGCAAGGATCTGCAAGAGGCTGAAACAATAGCGAGGCCCCAAACCACGGCACACTAACAACCTTGAGCTGGAGTTCGTGATATGCAGGCGCTCCGATACTACCTGTGGCAGAAGACCAACGCAACGGACGCAAAGGATCCATCAGCGCCTCCAGCGGGTCGCTCTGCTGCTGACATTACCGAGACTCAGCGCGACAACGTCGTGGCGGTACCAAGTTACACGTCCCGTTGGAAACGTCGGTTCAAAAAAATTGGAGCGAGCCATGATGGCTGCGTCCCTGGGGGCGATGACTATGCCAATGGTTGTGAATTCCGTCGAGCTGGACTGCTATTTTCTGAACAGGCAACAACTCGTGGAACGAATCCTCATAGCCTCAAACCATTCTGCTGGAAATCCGACGGGGCATTAAGGAAATCCTGTATGTTCCGCATCGTATTTACATGTGCAGAGTACCCAGAGCGATCAGACGGCTGACTCGTCCACTCGCATTTGCACATCGTCCACAGCCACCCGTTGCATTTCGCGGTCCGACCCTGAACAATCTCTACAGGTTCCGGAACGCACATCACTAACCCTCACCCGTACACAGGATCCCTAACCGCACGGGAAAATGACCCAATGATGCGCGGTGCATGCCCGTCTTTCCACCATACCCCTTGCCTGAAACTGCTCCCCGAATTACATTTCCGTCTGCATCTCCCACATCCCCCCCATTGTCCACCTCCCGTCCCTGACTAAACGTGCGACTCGCACCTGTGCCGCCCGTAACGACCTATTCACCCAGCTTTCGCAAACGGTCCGTGCGTACCACCAGCATGCACAGCCGCGCGCCAAGAACCCGCATTATCATTTGAAACCCGCTTCGGCGCCAGCGGGTTAACTTGACATAATAACTTGGTTGATGGGCTGCCCAAAAAACACAAGCACGGAACACACAGGGTGATCAGGAGAATAGCCATGGCTTCATGCCGGCCTGCAATAAGCACCATAGCGTTACTCACAATGAAGAGAAGCTTGACAAAGAACCCGATGAAGCCCATGACAATAAAGCCGACGGCTGTTCGAGAGCAGACCTTCATGAACTCTGCAGCTCGAGCAGAGGACAAAGCTCGCATTAGAAGGGAGACGATGGTCCTTCTTTTGAGCAAACACTCCCCACCTTTCCGATCTGGTTTGGTGCAGCGTTTCACCAAGCGCGCGCTGTTCTTTGCAAAGTCCTTGAGAGGCTTATAGACAACTTCCCCGACGTCCATGTTGAGACAGTAGGACGAAAGCTTGCAAAAGGAAAAGTCTGGCTACAAGATCAAGACGAGACCTGACAGCAAGCCAGTGTCTAACCACAGCTGCAAGGTACAGTACATATAAGTAAATCTTCCAATCTTCTAGGATTATGACGAGCGCTACAGTCAAGTGTGCTGCATCCCGTACGGAATTCGGGACACCGATGCAGCCAAGCATGTCTTGTCGCGTCAAACAGTACGTTGCGCGATTGGGCTTGCTTTCGGTAACCACATGTATGCGTCAAACATCAACGTTCACGGTACCCGCTGCTTGCACCGAGAATTTGCACCGAGCTTTCTTTCCTGTGCTTACAGTCATTCATTGCAAATGCGGCAGAATATTACCGAACCGTGACGAGTTCAGAAGCTCGCGGCGTATGCAAGATTACCGAAAGTCACACCACACTCCTCAGCAGCAAAAGAGCCGGCCAACCAAACCAAACAAGGCGCTCCTAATGACTACCGGATTAAGCTTCTCACAGCTTAACGGTCACGGAATAAACTTGCTTGCGGAGCCTCCGCTTGCGGCGTCAGCGAACCAGCCCCTCCTCGCACGGCCCTAGCGGGGTCCCGTACACGTCGTCCTCTTATCATGCACGCACAAGCGCCCCATGCTGCGATCCCAGCCCACCCGCTCCCTTTCTCGCCAGTCGAATCTCGCCATTAGCCGGCACCCGATGCCTCCTGTTTCCGCCGTCGCGGCACCACTGGTCGGGGCGCAAGGCTAGGGCTTGTGTCAGTGGCCCTGCGCCCCGTGTCCACTGGTGACATGGGCGCCCCGAACGGTTCTTGTCGTTCCAGTCCGAAAAACATCTCGGTGTCATCACTGGAACGGGTCCCGACAGCAGAGCTAACCGTCGCCGTTCCGGTCTGCGGTCGTCCGGGTCGACGAGGACCCTCCAGGGAAGCCTCCAGATCATCATCCGGGGTGATGAAGTCCGGTAGCGCACCGAGGTCGCCGCTCTGTACGGGTGCGCGAGCAGCGACATAAGGCGGAAGTGAAGGGGCTGCACGACCGGCGCTCGGATTCAATCACGCTAGTCGGTAAGCAGCCATGGGCATGCTGACTATGAACTTGTACAACGAACACCAACGAGTTGAGTGGATAAACTGATGGTTTGATCCCTATCGTTGCATAGTGCGGGACTGTTCTATGGCTCCGCCAATTGAGCACCGCTGATCCGTTTTTGGACTGATGGTTGGCTCCGCTGTAACGATCATGACTCAAAGCGTACACAAGATCCGCGCCGCGAGCAACCTGGGCATCACCGTATGACACTGAGCCCAACGACCCAAGCCAATGAAATGTTCATGACATGGGTTTGTGTCGTGCCTTGGACTCCCAATTTCTTTTGCGACAGTCTCGTGGATCCCGAACGTAATAATCGTCACCAGGCCGTTCTCACCTGCAGGATCCTCTCCACATCCTCCAGCCGGAGTGGGTCGCTCGCGCCCTCCCGGAACGTGTCGCTGCCCAGCAAAGACCTGAGCGACCGGGTGTCAGCGGGCTCAACCCGACCCTGACCAGAGCCAGCCGGCGGCGCCAGGGGCTCAGAGCCCCGCTTCAGCTGCTGCTCCTGGCCTCCAAACCCCCGCAAGGTGAAGAACCGCGATAGCGTGTCGAGGAGCCCAGGCGCGGGCCGTGTGGTGAAACCTGCTGGCACAACGAACTCCCACTGCTGCTCGGCGCGCCGGATGCGCAGCTCGTCTGCCCGCTCCACGAAGCCCAGCTCGCTCTCCATGGCGATCCACGAAGCCCACGTGGTCTCGTTCTTGGGGTCGACCTGCAGCATCAACACGCACACGCATTCCACAGCACCCGTTAGAACCGTATGCTTTGTACCTGCGCTGCGGCGTAGGCACAACTTCTCCATAGGGCCCGCGGGATTCTTTAGCGTCCCCATTATTTCTCACACATGCGTCCGCCGTCGCGAACAGTGCGTAGTTCTGGGGTAGATACGCAACAAAAGCCCGGCATGTGCCAGCGTTCGAAGCACGAATGCTGCCACGCACCCGGATCGCAGCCCGGAACAGCTCCCGCGCCGTCTGAATATTGCCAGCGCGCCACTCCAGAGAGCCCCAGGCATGGAAGACATAGACGGTACTGCTGCTGCGCGGATCCGCCCACACGCCCTCCTGGAACAGCTCCCGGGCCCTGTCGGCGTTGCCCTGCGATGGCAGTGTGCGAGCACCACGTCACGTGCATGACAACAGCCTGAAATGTGAGGAGGCCTCGGGTACGACGTATATGGCTTCACAGGCTGCGACGCTCAGTTTGACGTGAACCCTGACCCTGAGGAATCGCATACGTTGCAACCAAGTCAACGCACTACGCGGGTCACGACACACGCGACCTGGAGCATGGCGAGAGCAGCACACGTGCGGTCTTCTGACACGCTCGCGGCGAGACAGGTTTGCGAAGCACAGGACGCCTTCCGCCTGCGCCGTGAAAGTCTTGCTATGGTACTGTGCCGCCCGACATACGCTCCACGTGGGACCCTGAGCGCCCCGGGACGGCGTCGCGGCGCACCAGTTCTGCCTCCATGACACCGTAGGCTTGCCACAGGTACAGGTAGTTGGGATCCGCCTGCGCATTTGCCAAGGCGTACAATCGTGCCCTGATTTGGTGTAGTAATTCAATGCGCAGGACAAGACCTTTTCGCTCACAAAGCGCACCAGGCGTGGGCCGACCAAGTATGGCAACAATGACCGCCTGGGCCTCATAACGCCTTGCGACCCCGCGACTCAATCCGCCCGATTGCTCGCCGTGAACCGTACCCGCCTTACGCACCTTCAGGCCCTGCTCGAAGAGCTGCCGCGCCTGCTCAATCCGGCCCGCCTGCTTCTCCATCAGTGCCCAAGCCTGCGAGCAAACAGCCCAAAGAATGCTTTAGCCCCGCGACGCTTGCTAGCACGGAGGCCGGCTTCACATTGGGGGCGTGACGACTGCCGAGCTGAAGGGAAGCAATACAAAGAACTACAGGTCCCGTTGACAAGGTGCACTTGAACAAAAAGCAATCAACTAGGTCACAAGAATCCCCACCTGGTACAGCGCAGGGTCAGTTGGGTTTAGCTGACTCCCCCGTTGGAGTAGCGCCAGGCACTGTTGCGGGTTGCCCTGCTGCTTCTCCCAGAGCGCCCACGCCAGGTGCACGTAGCTGTAGCGATAAGTAGGGCGCAGCGGGAAGCAGCACAGGCGGTATTTTTGCAGACAGCGAACGATGCTATAGGAGTATGCACCGTGCTGACACCGGAAACGTATGTGGCAGTGAAGCGACAAATGATGACTGTAACGGTCGCGGGTCACCCACTTGCCGCACACCGAAAAAAGGCTGCTTGTCCTGTCACGTCAGAACGGCGGCGGTCGAGTACCATGTGTAACCCTAGACTCAAACACAGCATGGTTCTGGGTGTCCCCAGAAGACGGGGCCCGCATCACCAACATGATCGGCACACGACATCAATGATAGGGTTTCAGAACAGGGGGGAAGGGATGGCCTCTCACCGTGACCGCGGATTCGCGCCCAGGGCCTTCCGAAACAGGTACCTCACAGCCGTGGGGTCGCCCTGCTTGGCTTCCAGCACCGCCCAGGCCTGCAGGGACGGGTAATTACGCGTGTGCTATCAATGGGTATTTCTGCCATGGGTTGACTGCCTGCTGTCAATCACAGACCCATTCGGAAATCAGCCAGCACATTGTTATGGCACGCTGTAGGGAGGTGCACTGAGCGCATAGATCGACCGGGCATCACCTCTCGGGCTCCCGGAAGAGCCCCTTAGTGCCTTGCCCATTCCCAGGGCTCCAGTTCGTATGCCGAGAAGCTCTACATGCCAAGCACGGAAACGCGGCTCCATGCAAGGATGAGTACGACACTCGCCCCTCGCACATGTAGTGCAACCATGATATGCAACCGCAAAAGCCCACCTGGCCTGGGTACTAGCGCTACTCCCTTTCATGTCTGTCCCAAAGACGTGCGCCCGGTCACTGCTCACCTGCCATAATGCCACGCTTGCAGCCCCCTCCGCTGTGCGGGTGCCCTCCTCAAACCATGCGCGCGCCTCACCCACGCGCCCCAGCTGCGCTGCCATGCAGCCCAACGCGTTATACAGATACGCGTTCTGAGATTGCGGCTTCCGGCGGCATCGCTGAATGCCCTGGGGTCCAGAAGGGGCCGTCAAACGCGAATGAAAAAGAAATGGGACCGCAATAATGAAAGTTAAATTACATCTAGGAATTCCATTTTCATGGAGGTCTCAGCACAGCATCTCCCGCACCCCCACTGTGTGTGCGGCGGTTCCCGCGCTCACGTGTGTGCTACTCTGCAGACCATACTCTGCTCGGCCTGAGGCAAATCGCAGGGAAGGGTTGATGTGCTCTTCGCCGGATCCCTGCTGTTGATGGCTGCACAGCTTACCATGGGCAGCTCTCAATGCCTGAAGCTCGTCCACGACCACATGATCGTGTTGCGCTTCAATACCGTGTCCCGATGACCCATCACCAACGTGCATGCCAGCCTCCCGGGCTGCCCCTTTCCCCACCCCTTCTCGCAGTACCCTATCCCCGGAGCCCCGGAGCCGCCTACCCACCCACCTGCATCCAGAGATCTCGGGCCCTCGTGTAGTTGCCCTGCTTCTTTTCCAACATCCCCCACTTATGCCAGGCGCAGGCGTGCGTCCCGTCCACCACAAGCGCTGCGTCATACAGCTTGCGAGCCCGATCCGCGTTTCCGGTCAGGGCTTCCAGCCAGCCCCAGGCCGACCAGATGAAGGGATTGGTGTTGCCTGCATGCACGGCGCCCAAGCCCATTCTCTGAAGTCCATGCTGCGGCCAGTTCAGAAAACTACAAAACTGTTGCGTGCCGGTCCATGCCTTCCCCATCTTGTGCCCGTGAAGACGTGCCCGCTGTCGTACGAGTGTTTGATCTGGACTCCAGGTCCATGGCAGGTTGCATACCACAAGCACCCACTCAATAACAGCGAAGAACCCTTGGTCGAAATGCAATCCACATGCATTGCAGCTCGCCCATCGGCGGGCATTGCGGGCCCATCATTGTCGCAGGATGTTCACGTGACACGCGTCCCCGTGCCAGTGGTACGCGAAAAATCATAAGGCGCTGTGGCTGCTGCTGGTGACATGGTCATGCGCGTGTAACACTTCCTGACAACAGCTGGTGACCAGCTGTGTTCGTCACGAGCGGAATCTTTTCGCCCGACTGAGACCACAAATAGGACGAGCGCACCTGTGTTCGCGCACCCATCCTGGTAGAGGGCGCGTGCCTCCTCGAACCGCCTTTGCTGCACAAGAGTCTTTCCCAAAACTACGTATGCCCTCGGATCGGAAGCATCCAGCGCCAGGCACCGCCTGCGAGTACCGTGCGGAAGACCCAGTCTCAGGAGGTGTGGCGCACGTTCGCCGAGAACTTGCTCGCCGGCCACAAACGCAGAAACATACCTCAAGCCGTCCTCCGCTGATTTGTATAATAATTTCCGTTGTGCAGTGTCCAGCGTTTGACGAGCGCGTATCCGAGCCGTGCGGCTACGCCACTGCATTATGACGTCGAGAGTCGTGAGCCCAACGTACGCAGTGACAATAACTGAAACAAGGTGCACTAACCAGCATAAGATCAATGTTTATCTTGAGGACTCCAGCGGAGTTCACAAGTTTTCCTTGCAAATCGTCACGAGCGAAGACCTGATCCCCTGTCTGGCCGTCAGGCACTGATGCTGAGTAGCCATGGCCTGTGTTCGAGGAGCTGGTGTTTGCACTCTGCGGCCGCTGGGCTGCAAGCTGAAGAACTGCTGCCGGCTCCGACGCTCGGACGATCACAGAGTTATGTTGTTTCGCCGCTCTTTTGATCCTGACGTTGTAAATTGCAGTAGACGGTCCACTGGAGCTACATGCCTGGTCGGCCGGGCCCCTAGTGGTTACGCCACGCCACAACACTGAGAGCGGCACCAGCATCGGCATCCAATACAATAAAGTCGCTTACAGGAGGTTTAATCAAATGTGAACAAAGCGCATTCTTATGCAATGACGACGGAGACAAACGTTAATCTGCGATTCATCACATACGTGCTCTTAAATAATCTAAATACACTAAGATTCTTTTGCAGCTGCAGGTTTGTGCCTTGATATTAGTATATAGAAAAAATAATCGCAAATACAGCAAAGTCCTTCCAGATCCGACCGTACGACCTTGAAGACTTCGCTGTCTTCGCAAGACAGGCATATGATTCCATGCATAGCCCCTGTTACGAAGGCAGATGTTTCTTGATTCTGCAGGAAATGTTATTGCTTCCTTCACGTTGATTGTGAATGAGCGTCTCTGCCGTATGCAGCTATGTACAGATCGCTGTATTCTGTTGCGTGAGGACATTTATGCCTTAAATATTGTAAGCGTAGGTCTGTCACACTCCTTCAGCTTCGGAATGATCTCGTGTATCTCCACAGCCGATGGACGCTGTCGCACTGACTGCAGACCTCTGACTTCCGCAACCATTTATGTATGAATGGGCTGAGGGAGGCTCCTTGGTACCAGACGTACGCTGCGACGAGCGAGTGCAGTTATACGTTGGTGCGATGGTCACCTCAGCACGCAAACACCGCTTGGCGTTTGGAAGATATGATGCCGCAGGTCTAAGGCAGATACCCAGCCATTTTTATCTGGGGTGTTGTATTATTGAACCAAGCTGTTTTCAGAAAGTTGTTTAATGTCTGACTAAGGCGGAAAAATCCGAATCGATGGTTGAGTCCAGAACAGCTTATTCACACACGCACACACATCGCTGCACATCGCAAGCCAGCGACTCAACACAGTCAGCCTTATCTGTAGCAATTCACGTAGAGAAGTTGTGCATGTGGGCCCAGACCCATTGCCTCGTGACCGAGTGAGTACGCGCCCCCTACGCATCAAGCCCCTTCAAGCCCCATCCGACCAGACCCCGTGCGTGCATCGCAAGGATAAAGCCACCAACACACGTGCATGTTGTTTACTGTATATCCATAACGCGCAAATCATATGCAACGCATGTACATACCAAGGGTAATTACCCTTGTACATACTGCGCGCGAAGAAAACGGAAATGCAGATGAACATCGACTGTGTCCAGTGTTCATCCACCTGGCGACACGTGAGCTCGCCGTACCAACAGCAAGGCGCCACAGGTGATGTTGATGCGTTGTCACTCGAGGACAACGTCCTTGGACCAAGCGGTTTTGGATCACGGTATTCTGTCCACCATCTACCCACGTCTAAGGACTTATTATAAGTCCCTCCCTCCTGACACTGCCAAACGGACACGCAAAATGCACGCGTTGGTCGCCGTTGTCATACACATACACGCTTATTACGCATACGGGCATTTGCGGGGCGTTGCCGTGCCCTTCGCATACCACGCATGCTGGCTGCTTGACAACCGAGGGACACACGCTTATTGTTGCGACCCACCCTCCCGAGCCTGCCTAACATACTGGCAATGAACATGGATCAAGAGACACAGTTGGTGTCCGACGGTTGGTCAAGTTAGGTCATTCACACAACAACCCCTCCGTTCTGGGCTCATTGTATGCAGAAACCCTTCCATCATCGTTGCAAGATGCCCCAGGCCCAGATGATGTCGCATGCGGTTACCTCATCAGCTGCACAGCTCCCACACTCAAATGCGCGTCCGATCTGTCAAGGCAGTCCATGTCGTGAAGTGCACCCGTTTACGTAGCTACGTGATGCCGCATGCCTTACGGTTACGAGGGGGTTCACGATGCAACGCGCCACTGCGGCGTATGGTACCAGCAGTCAGTACCGGAAACAGAGCGCCATAGCACGTCTGGGCGGCCTGGACAGGCGACGCCCGCGTTTGCCTTGACTGCCGGCAGCACAGCCCCTCCACTGCGTGCAATGCCTACGCGCACGGACAATGTCGCAGACCTGTGCGACTGCCGCCTCCAACACGGTCATCGACGGTCGGCCTCGAGTCCTTGACGCAGTGTCAAGGCCGACCACAAAATGAAGCCCGCTGACGAGGGCTCCTTGCGCCGCATGTACGTGCCACGCCACAAGTCGCCTCTCAAGCCGCACACCGCCTGCCGCTGGGCTAGGCGGCGCCCCCTTTTGCCGCCGCGCCGCTCGCCGGCGACGCAGCAGTCGTAGGTGCGGTGGCGGCGACCGTACATGAGGAGAGGAGTCGTTGGAGGACCGTCACGAGAGCGGCAGCCGACGGGCGGCTCCGGGGGTCACTGGACCAGCACGTCTGCGCCAGCGACCTGCAGGTGCGCAGACGTGCGTTGGCCGCGCATGCCAGCGGCGCCGTGAGGTGGTGTCGCGAGGAAGTCGGCGCACAAGGTGGCGGGTCATGGCAGGCCCACTGCTCCGCCTCCAGACGCGCGCGCGTCTCTCGGGGAGCGGAAGCCGGCGAACGATGCCTCCCCCGTGGCAAGAAAAGAACGATTCGGCGTACTGGCTGCTTTGCAGTGTGGCCAAGGCGGTGCGTAGTGAACACGCTGCATCATCGCTGATCACCAATGACGATCGCGCGTGCCCGTCTAATGACAGCAGCAGGGACCTGATTTCGTGATTGAAGCGCGACTGAGCCCATGCAGCAAAACAGTACGGACGCCACCGTTGTCGGCTTCGCCTATGCATTGAAGCTGAAGGGAGCGAGTTTCGGGCAGAAGCCGCTTGGAAGCATGCCTACCTGTAGGCGCTCGGAGTGTCAGGCGGAAATGCAGGTCGGAGGCCACGCTTGACGACGTGATACGGCAGCTTGTCCGGTGGCACACCGTCGTACACAGTGCCGCCAGTGTAGACCTCCCACATCAGGATGCCAAAGCTGCAGGCGACGACAGGGTATCCGGTCAGTGCTGCCAGTGATGTGGCACACTCAGCCATGAGGTCTAGGATTTCAGCGTTTTTCAGGGTTTGGGGTGAAGTTTTAAACGTGATGCAACTCAGTCGCGGTCGCAACATTACAACCACAACCCGCGCCTAACCCTGCGCCCGCCGCTTCGTGCCCGCCGCAAGGAGTGCTGCAGGTCTTACTGATTCTCCCTCACTCCTTTGCATAGTGAAATGACGTGACCGTTTCGGACAGTAGCTGCGCGTTACAGCGAATTTGGATGCGGCTCACCGATTCTTTTGCAGATGGTTGACCAATACTACAACCCAACTTGCGATTGCCCCGTCCATGTTACACATCGCAAAACGACGCGGCACTATCACACGTTTACACACGGAAAGTATGTTGGTCACTGCTTTGGATTGGGCAGGTGTCTTCGCTAATCACACACGCAAACACTGTGAACTGCGCGTATAAGGAGCCAACCACTGCGGTCGGGCCTTCACTGGAGTCCACTGGTCTTGTGTGTCCACAGATGTGCGGTGCGGAGGGGTTTCCTCGCGTACACGCATACACGCCCAGCCCCCACCTGTACATGTCCACCATGGCATCCAGCGGGTGGCCCTTGCAGAACATCTCGGGGGCCATGAACGAGGGGGTGCCCACCGCGTACTCCAGGTTGAAGGTGGGCCGCTGCCCCGGCGCGGGCTCCGACATGAGGCGCACGCAGCCGAAGTCCGACAGCTGTAAGAAACGAGGAGGCGGAGTGCAGTGAGTACGGGCAAGAGGGAAAGAAAGGAAGAACGTTCGTGGGTGCGCAGGACAGGCGGAAAAAGGGGGGGTGGACATTGGACGCGCTGAAAACCGCGTGATGCAGCTGGTCCGCGCCTTTGGCTGGGATGCGGCCAAACAACCTCCCCCGCATTGGAGGCGCTGACGTTGGTGGTGAAGTAGACGCGCTAGACGCGTACAGCGCCGGTGCTAGACCCACCCAAGCTGCCAACCACCCACCTTGCACACCCAGCCACGCGGGTCGCGCATGGAGCTCTTCAGCAGGATATTGGAGGGCTTGAGGTCTGAAAGGGGACAGGCATCGGGAATCGCATCTCGCGTACACCATCAGCCGCAGACTCTGGTCACATTCGCTGTGTGCGTGTGTCCCCGTGTGCGCCACAAACCCCCCGGCATCTCATCGGGTCAGGGCGAATCTTCGCACGGCACCGCCGAACCACCATCGGATGCGGTACCCAGTTCATACATATTTGGATGTCGGCCTCTCGCCAAGTCGCCGTTCAGAGTGTGCACCTTCCTGGCACGTGACAACAGCCATCCGGGCACGCCCACCCACCGCAGTGCACCAGCCGCAGGGCGTGCAAGTGCCGCAGCGCCAGGGCGATCTCCATCAGGGTGGTGTACAGCGCCTGGGGGAGGGAGTCGCGTCAAGGGGAGGGAGCAGTCACAGCACCTCAGTTCAGCTGTGAGTCAGCCGTGTGCGGTGGTGGCAGCACCAATAAAGCGCAAGCGTGGACGCAAAGCGAGCCCGGACGTACGCCCCTAGCCCGTGGAAGAATCCAACGGAGCGAACATGTTACGCGCATCAAATTTCGTGATCTACGGTACCACCGGCAGGAAGCCGCACACGATGTTGGCAGCGTGCATGAAGAGGCAGATTCGCCAGGTGCAAACGCTGAACGTGGACATGCGCACGAATATCAGTTTTGTTTGCGGGTCGCGCCTGGAATGGCGCCACAGCCTTGTCTCGCGTGTTTCCCCGCTAGCTGGTGTGAATGGCAAGTACGTTAAGACAGCGCCGGGTTGCGTAGGTCTATTCCCTGAACAGACGAGTTCAACCCAGAGTGCACGCCCACTTTCGAGCGGGCTCTCGGCGCCACCCCACCACAACCACCACCACCACCACCATACACACGCTGGACTTCGCTCCTCTCGGCTCAGTTCTCTTTCACACACATCGCCCATCACCGCTGCATCACCTGTGTGTTCGGCCGTGACCCAGCCGTCCGGAAGCAGCCCCGCTTGACCGCGTGCTTGAGGCTGCCTGCACAGGGCCCACAATCGTCGCAAGCGGATGACGGGTAGAGGGCGGTAGCTGCAACTTCAGTTCCGTTCTTGTGGAAGCTGGATCCGAAACCTGCTCTTGCACTCCCAAGGGGTTGATATCATGCCACCGCACGCCGCCGTCCTCACTCCGGGCCTTCATGCCCCCCTTCGCCGAAACAGCAGCCATATTCGGCGAAAGGGGGCCGTACGAGGGCCCGGAGTGAGCACGAGACTCCGAACGAGCGGGGAAAGTCCACCCGCGGAGCCTGGTGGGGTTGCGGCTTCCGGGCCAGCTGACCGAATCCGCCAGGCGCCTGCATGCCGAGTGGCACCCCGACCCGGGACCACCTGCCCGCGGCTGTGGCCCTCCCGACATCATCATGTACCGCAAGAGCCCGAACCCCAAAGCCCCTGCGAGAAGTCGTGGTCCGCCTCCTGGCTTCCCCTCACTGACGGCTGTTGTACGCAGCTCACGGCGTCGTACTCACCCGCGTCGCAGTACTCCATGCAGATGATCATGTTGGAGGGCCCTGTGACTCCCAAGCCGCCTTCCGGACCGCCATTGGACCCAAGCCCCTTGGCCTTGGGTAGCAGCTTGAACCGGTCCGGCTGCCCCACGTACTCCACCACCATTACGTCCACAAAGTAACTGAACACCTACACACGGGCATCCACCAAGCACGAAATGCATGGGGGGGTAAGGGGGTAAGCGAGCGGGTGATGGACGGATGCCTATATGCGGCGACAGGGGAGCACCGCAGGGCTGAGCGGAGGAGGGCAGGTGAGAGCGGGGTGCCAGCAGACGGGAGGCCCGTGCCACGTTGCGTGCGTGCCGCTCCCTGCAGGCCAGGACGAGCGCGAGAGTGCTTGCTGCGAAGCACGGCACTGCACGGCTGGTGGCATGGCGCGAACGACGAGCGCAAACATCTCGCACGCTTTCCACACATTGCGGACGGTCCTGCAGGAACGTACGGTAACGGTGACGCTGATGATGACGATGGCAGATCGGAGCCGTCATGGGGGCCGGGAGGAGCGGGGAAGTGACTGCAATCACGTGTATGGACAAAACCTCCACCACCGTCGCCGCCCGCCACCGGTACGTGTCGGAACCTGTCCTTCCCACCGTCCTGACCTGCACGATGTTGGGATGACTGATCGAGGTGGTCACTGCCAGCTCCGTCGCGTCGCGCTTCAGCACGCGCTTCAGCTTGATCATCTGGCCCTCGTCGTCAATGTCGTACACCTCGTCCGCGCCCTCTTCCGTGCCAACGACCTGTTAAACGGAAGGGACGATTTGGTGTACACACAGGCACACTCACACTCACGTCCGGCAGGTCGGGGCATGGCGCCGGGAGCTTGTTCCTTTGTGATGCAGGGATTTACGCGGCTTGGTGTGAGGTGATACTGCTTTTTGCAGCGCCGCCCTTGCCTCACTTTGCCCCGAGCGTTTCCCTTCGTGTCTTTCGCGGTGGTGAGTGAGAGGGGCGCTACTTGCGCGAGGATCCGGTGGCGCTGTCGAGCCGCGGGCTGGACGGCTGCCCGGGCCAGCGCTGCGCCCGGAGGTCCCGCTAGAATGTTACTTTGCGCCTCCGAACCGTGATGAGGAGTGCGATACTGCCCGGACTAACTTTTGCTACAGCACTGCCCTGATAAGCTCTGACGTATCACCGCAAGTGAGCGGCAGTTTGTATCCCTTGCTGTTCCGACATCCTGCGCTGCTCAATGCGCTCGCAAGCGGCCACCCCGGCCACCCCAGGACCCACCGCCCCACCTCCCACCTTGATCGCCACCTCCAACCCGTGGAGCGTGCCGCAGAAGACCACCCCCTGCCCGCCCTGGCCGATCTGCTTGAGCAGCTCCACACCGTTGACATCGTCCTGCAGCCCCTCCCTGCAGCGGAGGGGGACAGGTGACCACCACAGGGGCACAGGGGTACGCCCTCAGTCCAACCCTGGCTTGCTCTCTGAGCGACAGAGCAGTCACTGGCAGTGTCAAGACAGCACATGGTGACGGTGCACAGTGTCAACGTAGAACTTCACACCGCGTTCCGCAACGAAGCAGCTTTCCGTGCCAGTGTGACAGCATCTGCCTCCGAGCTGCCAGTCCTGCGCCCATGGAAGGCCGCGTATCGATACAGCATCGGCAATGCAGGACCGGCAATAAGACGACGCAGCCCACGATGACCAGCCGGCATGCCGCTCTCGCAGGCCCCACGGCCCTTCCCCGCACCCATTGGCCCACCGTGGCCATCCCGGTGCGGCAACAGAGCCGGCGCTGATCCAACTCACGCTTCCAATGCAGCCCTCTGCGACAGCACTTGGTTGAGGGAGGAGCGGATGGAGGAGACCATCATGCCCAGGTTCGAGCGGGGCGCTGCGGCCGAGGTGGTGGTGATGCCGAAGGACAGGTGGCGCCGTGTGGTGGTGCCCGAGCACGTCACCGCGTTGCCTGCAGATGCACAAGCCGGCACAACCGGATCACGTCATCACCTGTGGTACGGTCATCACCAAATGGACTGGGCTGCCCACCGCGGGTTTCCGCGCCATGATGAATGGCGAGCCGCGCGGCTCACTGGGCAGCCGAGTTCGGTTGCGTACCTCTTGACGGACAGTCAGGACTGTTTTGTCGACACGGCCGACGTCACAGGGGCCCCCAGTCGACGATACCATGGCGCCGGGGCCACTCCCCAACTTATGCACGCCTCGCGTCGCCTCGCACGCACGCCGTGTCCATACCCACATTTGCACTCAAGATCTCCGACGACTCTCTCCCCCACCCCCCGGCGGTGTTCGCAGATCCAACGGTCTGCACGCAAACCTAACCTGGCGACTGAGGTAGTTAGGCCTGCATGCGGACTCAAGCGGCGCCACCACTAATCGCCACGCTCGCTGACTCACCGTCCTCCTGGACGATGCTCGAGGGCGTCACCGTCAGGGGAGCGGTGGCGCCTTGCGTCCCGCCGACACCCGACGTCTGGTGCTGCAGCGGCTCCCTCGCAGCGCTGGACCGGGGGATGATGGAGCGAGGCGTGCAGCTGGTGGAGACCGCCACGGACGTGGGGTTGAGGTGGAAGTCGTGCAGTGTGGACCACTCGTCGTTCAGGTCGCCGCCCGGGAAGAGCAGCGTCTGGACGGTCAGCACCGACAGCTGCAGTCGGCCGTATTGGGGCGTACGGGGGCACAGGGGGAAAGCCCGGCGGGCAGGGGCGTCGCCTCATGTTGGCTGGGGGGGAGCCGGAAAGACCACAACACAACAGCGCATCCTTCCGGCCTTAATACGGCATCCCGTACAGCCCACAGCTCATATAGGTGGTCCCGGCCGATGCGGCCGATCGGCCAATGACATCATCTATGTGGTCATCTTATCTTTTACCTCTTGACATGGTGGCCAGATCTGCAGTGCACATCCTTTGATGCTGCGTTACAAATACCGTACCGCCTGCGAGCCCGCACCTTCAGCGCCTGGTGCGCGACCGCCATCGCTGTCTCCAGGAGCCGCTCCGGCAGCGGCTCCTTGCTGGTCATGTACACAGCCAGCAGCGGCGCGCCGTCGGTCAGCATCCCCGTTGCCAGCACCATGCTGCCCACATCCGCCACACCGACGCGATGACACAACGACACGTCACGTCCGCGGTTGCTTTCGTCCTGCGTGGATCGGCGGGGGAGGGGGAGAGGAGCGGAGAGTCAACTCCTTGTCCACAACGTCGGGAAATGGTCTGTCAGGGCGCGCGAGTGAAACCGGAACGTGGACATGAACTGGGGTGTGGGGCGCAGAGGCGCACGGGGTAGGGCGAGACAGGAAGGGGGGCAGACGCTTGGGGGCAAGTAATTATCGCGTGCCACTGCCAGGGACACGGACGCCGCGGTGTCGCCCTTGCTTGTCGCGCAGTGCAAGCCCCTTAGGCGCGGGAGGCCGAGCCTTCTGAAACAGCTAATGAAGCGCGCGACGCACCGAAGACATCACAGCCCGCATCACCCTTTATTACCTTCCGCGACGGCTCGAATGACCTGCTGCCCTGGCCGTAGGTCCCAGAACCCAGAGACCGAAAAACCTCCAAAGCAGCAGCCGTGTGCAATAGGCTGACAGCCGCCTTCACCCTCCGCTCTCCGCTACCTCCCCATCCCGTGCCCCAGCCAGCGCCGACCCGGCCGAACCCAGCCAATCTGCTGCCCCATACGTTTATCATACACACCTGCATGTACTCGCTGCAGTTCTGGATGATTGACCCGCCGTACTGCCGATAGCGGCTGCTGTCGACTCCCGTCAGGATCTGGGGGACCGAGCGCGACCGTAGCAACCATCATAGGTGGGGTGCCTTTGAGGCGGGTGCGGAGCCGTACATGCCCGGCAGCCTCACATGAGACGCCGCAGCCTGGGGGCAATCCCATGCCACCGGCCTGTGCAGGCTGGTCATGGGCGCATCGTGCCCCTGTGGGCCCCGCATTGACCCCAAACCCGTCCCTGTTCGGCCTGTTCCGCAGGCCGCGCCAGGGCATGCGTGCCCGACAGCATAATGTCTTGTTGCTACCACCCGCGAGTTGTCGCTGTGGCCCTTGTACCCGCATGTAGCGACATGACCCATGCCACATTGTTTGACCGACATTAGTCCGAAACAAAGCAAAAGTCACGCTGGCACACGTCGTCCCGACACGCAAATGATGGAGGTCACTGCCGCTGATGCGTGTCGCCATGGCCGTGGCTGTGGATGGCAGAGAGCGCGCCCACGTGGACAACTTACATGCAGTGCTGTGCTGAAATCCACGTCACCGCACACCACGGCTCGCAACGCTGAGCATCCCCCTACCTGCAGCAGCAGCGTGTGGTTCAGGTGAGTGATGTGTGCCTTCACCGCCCTCGATTGCTCCTGGCTGTCTCCCGGCGCGCTTCCGGCTGACGTGATCCGCATCTTGGAATCTCTGCGCAGCGGGATCGAGACCGATCGGGACAAAAAAGAGGAAGCACACAAAAATACTCGCAAGCTGAGGTCATCGCGATCAAGGAAGTGGACCCTAGACCCTGCTTGTTGCAAAATCCATGCGGCTCTAGGACTTCATGCTACCTTTACGATCTTTGGCTTGTACTTCAGCGCTAATAGTCCCGCGGTTAAATTGATTACAAGAGCGTTCCCTGGAGGTACAAGTACAAGGTTAACAATTGCAGCTGGTCTGGTGGTCCAACGTCGTTGCGCCTTAAATCCCACAGCATGCCTCCCCTTCCCTTGCGACCACGCAATGCGTCTCTGCCGCAGACTTCTGCATGTTGCCGATTTCAAGCCACGCCACCATTCGTAACCCTGCGGATGCCGCACCGCTCGATTTCCCCGCGCGTGGTGTTGCCATCCTTGCCGGCACCATCGCGGGCCCCGGCCTCCTGGAAAATTGCCGCCGTGGTCGCGGACCGGTGCACAAACATTGGCGTCGCGCAGAAGTGCATGGCTGTAGACCGGTAAACCAGATCCTGTAGCCCATGCGATATCGCAATAACGAGCTTGCTGATGGTGTCGCACCGCCGCAGAGCAGCCACCAGGTCCACCACAGCCTGCGAGACCGCCTGTAGGCCGCTGCCCGTATGTGACGGCAAGCCGCTCCCCACACCCGACAGCGCTGCCGCTGACACTGCCGACGATAACAGCATGAGGTCCGGGAGGTGACACGGCGGCCAGTTGGGGGCCGGCGCGTCCTGGCCACTCGCCCCAATTGCTGCTGCAGCAGTTTTAGCCGAGACCACAGCACCGCAGGCGTCCTGCGCGGCTGGAACAGTGCCGGACTCGCCCGCGCCGGCGGATGGCGACACCACGGTGCGGGCGGGGGTGGCCTTCGGCGGCGAGCTCCCCAGGGTGATCTGCAGCGCGCCCGCGATAGCCCCCCCGTACTTCAGAGGCAGCACCGCGCAGTGCTGGATGCCCGCGGTGGAGGCCAGGTGTGCCAAGTCTGACGGCCCGCCATGACCCTCCGGCCCAGCACCTGTTCCACCGCTGGTGCTGTTCAAGCCGTCCCTGCTCCAGGTCAAGGAAGCCTGCGTGTTGGGTCGGGTCGAATCCGCGGACAAGAAGGCGGACACGAGCAAGGCGCTCAAATGCATACGGCAGGCTGCTCATCGACGTGCCGTTCCGTCAAGCATTTCAAGTTTGTAAGTTCGGCCAGTGGACGACTGCACTCACTTCGCTGGCAAGGACCCGTTGCAGACTCGACTCCGATCGCCCTTCCACGGATGCCAGCACGATGCTGTACCCTTGCGGCTGCGCGGCCACCAGAGCTCCACTTGATGCCAGCACGACCGCTGTCGATTTGTCGGAAGAGAAAGCCCATATACTACACCGCGACAGGTTCAATAGGCAGTTCAGGCATACGCCAGGCACAGGAAGGCATTTGGCGGTGGCGGTGTCAGTACGTGCGATGGATAACACCGACTCGGGGTGGTGTCACGGGTTCCGGCATTGCCGCAACCGTCCTTGGTTTGAGCGCGTAGTACGGTTGACCCGTGGAAAGCAGTAAAGCGACGGACCGGGGGGATGAACGCACGCACTCCGTGCAAGAAGACGGGCGCGTCGCACGGTGTATGACGCAACAGACTTGCTGGTTATGTAAGGCCCCGCATTATGGTGCACTCACCTGACTAACGTAGCACCCAGCGAGCTCGCCAGGACAACGGCGCTGGCTTGCGCCCTTTCCAGCCATGGCCCCGCCACATCAGCAATCCGTAAGGCTATATCCGCTAGCTCCTATCGAGGGTATCATATGACAGTCTTAATCATTCGATTGTTGCAGAAAAGACGATAAGCTGGCGCCGCACCTCACGCGATCGCCAAGGCGGCGAAGGTTGCTTTTGAGCAACAGCAGCTGGCTCAGGAGCTGGAGCAGAGTTTGATACTATGCTTGCGACAGCCGGAGCTTGTGTCGCCTGTGTGACAGAGGAAACCTTCTCCGACAACGAAGTGAGTTGAAGAGAAGTTGGACCTTTCTGCTCAGAAACATGTTGGTGATTATTGTGTTTGCCATCCTTCTGCTTGCCAAAGCAACCAAAACAACTCATCGCAATCCAGCACTATCCGCGCAAAGTTCTCATCCTCGCTTTTCTACACCATATGTCGACCTACTAATTCTAAGAAAAATCTTTGTATGAGGTTGGCCAAGTCAAGCAATTTGTGTCGTTGGTTTCGGAGGCTATTGTGAGATATTTTTTCATTCAGGCCCTCCGAATGAACTATGGCAAAATGTAGATAAAATTGTTCAGCCTATTCAGCAACCGGTCCGACACACGGAGTATGACGGCAAGCAAGCTCCCCGCCAGCGCGTAGCAGGCAGACTATTACCGGCCCCGCCAGTAGTCCCGCAGCTGCGGTGCAGCTGGCTGTGCAGAGGTCAAAGTCCGTTGGTTTCAGGGGACAACGAAAGCACGATTGGAGGGTGAGCGACTGGGTAGGTCAAGCAGCATGAAGGGACCACACCGGGCCGATCCACGGTTGCTGTAGATGCTGGTGGCGTGCTGCTGCCTGCTGGTGGGCGGGGCCGGCGGGAGCGGCCAGCGGCGGTCGGGTTTCTTGGTACGACAAGCAGCAGCCACGCACCCGAAAAGAGCCACACCGGCCCCGCCCACCCAGCAGGCGGCAGCACGCCACCAGCATCTCCAGCAACTGTGGACCGGCCCGGTGTGGTTACTTCATCTGGCTTGGCTGCTGACCTGCCCAGTCGCTCACCCTCCACTCGTGCCTTCGCTGTCCCCTGGATCGGCAGACTTTGGAAGAGACCTCTGTACAGCTGGCCCGCAGCTGCGGGACTACTGGCGGGGCAGGTATTAGTCTGCCTGCGACGCGCTGGCGGGGAGGACATGATCCAGTCATAAAACCATATGGCTTGGGAGGCGGCATTGGGCTCTGTTGGGCACGCGTTTTTACAGCTGGCCCTTGCGTGAATCACGGTCCGCTTCGAGTGCTTGTTGGGGGGCCAAGGTTCTGTTGGGAGAAGGCACCCTGCAAGGCAACGAAAGGAACTCAGCCTTGAGCACAGCCGGACACCTGTCCTGCTACCCTCCATTTCGCTCTGTCAGTGCCGCTGACGTGGCCGCTGCTCTGCTATGTATTATGACTGATGGCAGCGCCACAACGTGCACTGCCACAGCATTCGGCGTTGGCACCCAGTTAGTAGAATTCGACATCAAATCCAGGCTAAGGCGCTGCGGCAGTGGTGCTTCCTCCGTTCCTCGGGTGTTTTGTGCCTGCTCAGTGCGGCGTTCTCAGTGCGGTGTTGTGACTGATGCAAGACGACGCAACCTGTTGAAGTGCAGCCATGTAGTGATGAGTCGTGCGAGAGGGCCGCGGCCGACATGCGGACGAACAAAGCAGGTCAGGGCGGGTCACTAGAATTTGGGCGACAGGGTTTGATCCTTTCTGATCCTTTCATGGAGGTCTTCGGGTGGCTGTCACAACCCTGCATATGGCAGAGGTGGCTTGGTGGCGTGTGCCATAACTCTGCAGGCCCACTGCAGTCAATTGTGGCGTCCGGTACTGGCGAGGCACACATGAAGGGTTAAGCGTCGAGACCAAGGTAGGCCTCTACGCAACCATCGAAGATTGTCAGAGCAAAAATTTGAATGAAAGATTGTCAACACGAAGCTACACGATTCGTAAACACATCATGATTCACCGCGGGGCGACGGGCCGACATGCAGCGTGCTGCCATTAGCTGGTGATGCCCAATCGCACATTTCAAGATACCTAACACCATTATTTCGTTTCAAACTGAAGAAGTAAGTCCTCGGTCCTGGAAAATGCCAAAGACGCCCCGTATGTCCCATGGGTGAAACTTTCCATCCCTGGTCCGCAAACCGTTACTTAAAGGTGCGTCCTCACCATTCTCTGGCCTTGCATTGTTTGTAATTGCTTCGTTGGGGCTGTGGCGGAGTAAAGTGGTCTTTGCAGAAAACTATTTGATTGCCGTCGGAACAACGTCATGCACAGAGCAGATCAGCTGGTCATGCACATTCCTGCATCGAAATCACAATTTAACTTCATCAAAATATGATCGGTCGCGTGTTGAACAATGGGCAGGTATGGTCGATGTGATGCCGCAGTGCCGGGCCTAAGGGCAGCAAGATTTTCGGTACTTTTCCGTACTACAAGCTGCTCAGTTAGCTCACGTGCCGTCAGCCCGTTTGTCTTCAGGCGGCGCCGCGCAACTTGTGGATGGATGACATTGAATGAAAAAGTCGGGTACTCCTTTCTACCTATCCATAAAAATGATGGATCGTGCAAGAATTCTTCCGGCACTCCTATGCTTACTCTTCATGTCGGGCGCCTTCGCAGCGCGTGTTCCAAATGCGGTTCACAACTTTGCGCAGAACTCGCACACTCATGATCCACAGGAAGCTGTGCAAGTTACGCAAGTTGCGGGTTCCGGGCAGTCAGACGCGAATGATGGAACTCAAACGATGTCGTTCAAGGAAGATTACAATGAAAACGATGACTTGGATGACGTAAGGTGCGTTGGTGTACATTTGAACAAACAGCCAGGTTCCGCTGTTCGAGTTGCAGACGCTTGATTTAGTTATGCCCTGTAGTTCAAAACACATTTGTTTTTAAAGACTGTCTATGAATACTGTCTATAATGTATTAGCGTATCGTTTTGCGTCGACTTGCAACGGCTATGGCTATGCGCGATGCTCGGCAGGAACCGTAACCTCGTTACTTCCCGCACTTGTTATCACTCTGCAATAACCCGGAACGCAACGTTCGTCAGCGTTTTGCGCGATGTTGATTTTGCTGTGGCCGGTTGTTGCCTGACACCCTTACGGTATGCAACGTATCGTACATTCCAACGCACGACTCCGCCCGCCGGGCCAGAGCACCCAGACTCTTCGCGCAACCGGCGTTTCGGCTTGGAGTATGTCCTTTCAAAAGAGCGGACAGTTATAAGATCGCTACCGGGGATGCACTACTTCCGCAAATAAATCTTCCTTTCTCGCAGAACTAAAAGTTTCCACCAGAACCGGTACTCCTCCCTTCGTTCGTTATTTCCCCGGTAGCTTTTTGATGCTGGGTGCCGCCTCCTCTTCACCATCGACCCTGGGCAAGAAGGACGGCCATGACAACACCGACGACGAGGACGAGGAGTTCTGCCTTAAGAACAAGTACCGCAAGTATGGGGGGGGGGTCATCAGCAGTATCCGAATCAATTGCCGACTCACTACACCCCGCGTGATCTCTTGCCGCATGGCAAGGCATGCATAGCGTACGTACCCGGCCCTGACATCGCACGCCGGAGAAAGAAGCAAGCCTCGCTGCTCCATCGGGCTGCTTATCTGTGTGTCCGTCCGTCCCGCCCTCTCTATCTCTATCCGGTTCATTAATCTCGTTCATACTTCTTTGCTTGCGTAGGCGCACACTCAAGGTTGTCAAGGAAATGCCGTTCGTGGGTCTCTTTCCCGAGCTGCAGGTGAGCAGCGATAGATAGAGCGGGGAACAGAAGGGAAGGTATGGTCATGACACTGTATGTTTGCAGTGCTCGCTGTTGTACGTCGACACATGTGTTTTGGTCGGTGCTTGTTGGGTATCTGTGGCCGCCTGAAGTTTAAGATTGCTGCCTCTGTTGTGGCACCGTGAGTTTATTTTCCCATTATTTACACCCATCCGCCAAACACCTCTCCGTCGTCGGTGTCAGCCCATGGAGTGGAACGAACCTACCTACCCGTGCCCGTGCGTGGATTAACGATGTATGGCATACAGTTTCTCTGCCAACCATACTCCGTTGTTTGTCTGTGCGTGCGTGCCTCGAATGTGCTTGTCCGCAGAGAACCCGGCGTTTCGAGGGCAGTGGTCTTGTCTTCGCCAAGGGTTCATACTGGGTGGTGTTCGACAGCCTAAGGTGCGACCGCACACATAGCATGCAGTGACATAGTGATTATCGTCATGCAAAATGTTGTTAGTGACGGACGGATGGCGATTCTGCACTTCAGTACAAATGTGCGAGCTGTTATGTGTGCTGGCAGAAATAGGTATATTATTGGATGGTGCATCTCCTCCATATGCGATTATTGCTGCATACATACCCCTTGATACCCCACATGGGCCCTTGCTGAGGATGTTACGTTTCAGCTAGCACTGCATACGTAACTGGCTGCTGGATAGATGGGCGATGAGGTCTGGAAATTGAGCCACAAATTATGTTTAGCACTGCTCCGCGGCAGTTGTAGCTAGCGTGTGTCTAGCCCTACCTGTCCGTCCAGCATTGCACGGCGTCGTATGCAATGAACGAACGAATAAACCTGATGACGAATGAACGAAGGTGCTGGACCGCTACGATGGCTGGGCGGGCTCGCTATCTACGCCATTGACTACGTACATCAGCCAATCAACTGCGATTGAAGTTGATGCTTGCTTTGTTTATTCCCGCAATGCTGACAACCTGGCCGTTGGCTGATCACCTGCGGGTCCACACACACGCACCTGCAGGTCCCTGGGCCAGGTGGATCTACGCTTCAGCTTCCGTGGACCCTTCAACAAGCTGGTGGGGCCGGTCGGCGACGAAAGCCAGTTCGAGGTGCGTGGGTGTAGCATCGAGCGAGGGTTTCTGTTTGCAGCTTTACTTGCAGAGAGCAAGGTAGGTAGGCAGCACAGGTAGGCACCGCTATTTAATAACACCCATGTTGAGCGAATGGGCGGGACACACATAGTTAAGGTCAGGTACAATCAGATGGCGGGCCGCGTCGTTGGTCCGGCCAGGGTTGTGTATGGTTCGTGCATGGTTTGACGCCACCACAGAAAACGTACGTAACGAAGGTGGGTGCGTGCACGTTATTATCTGTTGTCCGTGGCCATTGGAAAACAGTTATCCAACACTACCAAAGAACGAACGTCTTCGACTGGAATGGAATGACTACCAAGGCCGAACATGTAGGACATGGCGTCCGTGTGTGCTGGGAGTGACAAAGGCGAGCTAGGATTATATGTTAGGTAGGCGAGGGTCAACAGTGTCCCGGGGCACCCGGGGTGGAGATGCACACACGGCCTTGCCTGTCCCGGGCCCTGCCTCAGCTACAGTGCAAGGTAGCTAGCTCGTGGTAGTTTGTAAGGATGTATGTGGTCGTCATGTATACATAAGCATAGGGTGAAGGAGTTATTGTTATCGATCTGTGATCAATGCCGAAATGCCTATATATATGAGGTTGTACAGTTTATGTATGCAAGCATTTGATGTACTACTGGATCCTTCCCTGGTGAAACGGGAGTGCACCCTACCTCGATAGATAGAGGATCGGTTCCAGCCATTGCAGCTAAACCACAAAACCGTGTGAACCATTGCATGTTGCTTACGGCACAAAGGTTTCAATTGCATTGTAGACCACATACAGGTTGGCACGCACGCACGGTTCTGTTCGACCGGTATATATTATATATTTATACCGGTATTATTATATATACCGTATAATAATAAACTGATTCGCAGTGCGTGCCGCCGCTTGGACAGCAGCCATGCTCGCTCTATCTTTATCAGTCGGATTCGTTCCCAGGCCGCGAAGTTTCGTTGCAAAGTGTTATGTTTTATCCTTCAGGCTGCTGGGATTCGTTGACACACTATGAGTGGGGGGCCACAGCGATTGCGAGCTACAGGAGCTAAACTTGACGGCGTTCATCTGTAGTCAGCGTCAGCGACTCCTACTGTCTCCGGTAGTATTCTAGTAATGCTAATGTTTTCCAAAGATATTGCACGATTGCCCCACGAAACTTCATGTACACCATGCATACTCGCTATGTTATCGTGCCTTGCCTATGTGAACATGCAACGGACGGCGCCCACACAATGCAGGGTATTGCCTACGACAACGTGACCGACACCTTCCTTGTTGTACGGGAGTCTATGGAGCACGAAGAACACGGTCTTGTGCCTGTGACGGAAGAGCTCCGCTTGACAGAGGGTGGCAACAATTATGAAGTACGTAGGTCGAAGGCAGGGTTGCTGCGTCGGTAGCTTAGAGGCTGCTGCATAATTTATTAGGATTTGGATATGGACGGATAGTAGTGAATTACTTCGTTCGACTGTTCAGCAGGTAGCCTAGCCATTATTTGAATTAGGTGTACCTATTATCATGCACGACTACTTAACTGGTGGTTTTACAGCTAACACATCATTAGCTTCCTACTGTCGTGATAATGGTCTTTTATTACACATTCACCGTGCTATGCACGCTCGCTGTTATTGACCGGCAACGTAACCACGGTATTCATTTCCGTGTTCTAGCAAAAGCTTTAGTGTTGCTTATGGTGCCCTGCAAGCCATACGAACGTGTGTATATGTACACTTGATGATGATGATTAGCCTGCTGCTGTGGCCGCTGTCGTTCGTTCATGCAGGTGGTGGAGCACTGTGTGGTGCCATTTGCGCTACAGGACGTTAACAAGGGATTTGAGAGCCTGGTGGTTTTCAGGAAGGATGGAAAGCGCCACATGCTTGGGCTGTGCGAGAGTGAGTTATCACAGATACCAGCAGCCGTACAGGATGAGTCTTGCAGTAAGACATGGATTAAACTGACGTATGTATTTTTGTATTTGCAAGTGTGTAGTGCGACGTAATGGATAATAATAGTGCGCGCGTCTACATACTTGATGTGGACCCTATCTATACCCCTCCGTCCCTCGGAACGTGTCTTCATCAGCCAGTGCCACTGGATCGCGCTATTTAGTCGTAAGTTCCCAGACGGATCGATGTAGGGTGTCCAATAACCCGCATGTGCGTGCGTGGTGGCATGCATCCACCAGTACCACCAGCAGGTTGTGTCGATTTAGTCGGTTACACCCACGCACCCTCAACCAACTAGATATATATAGCTCGCTTCGTTAAACGCAACAAACCCTATGTATCCATCTGCACGCATCCAGTAGACCCTGCTGTAGTGCTCTATCACCCTCTCTTCTGCAGGCAACTTCTGCAAAACGATCCTGGGACCTGATGCACCAGGCCTTCAGGTATATATATGCGTGGTATTGCAGTGTACGTGGCATGAGCCACGTGGTATGAATTAATCAGTATTCCTCTCTAACCGTTGTTGAAATATGTGTGATATGCATACCTAGACATGTACCGGCAGCACAACAATGAACACTTTGCTGTTGGACATATGAATTATTGCAGCGTGGAAACGGTCGGCTGGTATGGAGTACCTATCATGCACCAGAGGATGAGTACGATGAGTGCAGGTTGGTGCTGGGTAAATATTCCTTAGACGTCAGTTTATTTGCTTATGAAGGACTACTTACTTGAACGACAGCGGAGCGTCAGTACATACAGGAGGACGACATGGCGAGCACTACTGAAGAGCCGTGCTGTCATGCTGACCCTTCGCTGCTGCCCAACCCAACCCGTTGCTTGCAAAGCTTACTTGCCGGGCAAGGCATAGTTGGCAGCAGGAAATGAATGGTGGCCTTGCCGGACGACGACTGTGGTTATGACAAACTTACTTTCATGTGCCATCATACCATCATCTCCAGGGATGCAAGCAATGTGCGTGTGTAATAATGATACTGTGTGTATGTGTGACCCCGCCTCGACTTGCGATTGCAGGTGGGAGATCCAGAAGGTGATCCACTTGCCAACCGATGCATACCTTCTGGACTACGCAGGTGGGTAGTTCCAAACTATACGAACAAATATCTAAACGACGAATGAGTGAGGCCGCAACTACTTACCCTCCCTAAGCTAAGGCTATCAATGTATGCACATGGGCGGGGCACGCTTGCGTAGTGGACTCATTTCAGAGACGTAAACGGTAGTATCTTTATTGTGAGGCTGAGGTATGTTTGCATCAACTACATCAACCTAGCGCCGGCTGTTGCTTCCTACATGTTTTCCTGAACCAGTTCATCACCGCGTGTGGTCCCTCTAAATGCACTTGACGCAATAGATCACTGAACACACACTTGTTTTCCTACGCACGGTATTATTGTTAAGAAAAATATATATTTGTCAAAGGAGTGCCCTTTCCTGTCCATGTCGCCATATTTACGGCGCTTCCTTGGCTGAGGCATTTTTAATTTCGTTGCTTTGCGTACATACCGCTTTGTGTTATAAAATGTATATACCCTTTTATTTCTCAAGGTTCTTTAAAAATCCTTCTATCGGATTCGTCCCTTCGTTTCTCATTCCTTGTTTCGCCCATGCATACATGAAAGATGTTCTCTGTATGTGCTGGTGAATTAGGTGATGCTTATCTCTACCTGTGCATCTGGCCAAGTGTTGTTAGCCCTTCAGTAATGGATGCATTCTCCTTCCTTGCTGACGGCGAAGGAGAACGGCGTAAGGGGCCGCATTCACCCGTTGCATGTATACGTACGTAGGCACACACTAGCAAAAACACGTGCTGAACAGCACGACGTGTGTGTTTGTGTCAATCGGCCGAGAAGGCGTGCTTAATCACAAAAGGTTCCCCGAAAAATACTTGTATGCCATTCGTTCAGTAGCTAT